>CM021100.1:757734307-757795422 GCA_007115665.2 Sequoiadendron giganteum
TTAAATGTAATTGTTGTATTTTAAAAAAAAAATTGTTCTATTATTGTTAGTTGTTGTTTCCTATGAGGTTTGCGTGGCGAGGCATTACAACATGGTATCAAAGCATTGGGTTCATACACTGGGCACTCTGGATACAATGAGCCCATTATGTCGACTTGGTGCACATACTCATGTAGTTATGTTATCCTTTGTTGACCATTAGTGGTTGACGACCTTAAATGGGTCCGTAGTTGGCGTGTGGTTCAATGGTGTGGAAAACCGATGGAATGGATAAAATCCTCAGTGTAGTGCCCAATGCATCGATATCTTTTTTTTCAGGAAACACATCATGGACCCTTGGGTAGCCTTGTGTGTTTCTGGTGAAGTGATTTGTGTGCATGTATTTATATTTTGTGCTTTTCTTTTGACATGAGACATTGTTGCATGAGGCTAGGTGGTATTTCTTTTCTCTCGTTTGTTGTTGTATGTTTGAATTGGTATGGAGTATAAGTTTGATCATCTTGGATGTAATCTATTAAATGATGTTACTAAGTTAAATGACAATTATTATATCTTGATTAATACTTGCTTCACCATTCTGGATGGTTTTGGGATGATATTTCACTGGATTTTGATGATCATGGCATTATGAATTGATGTTTATGTTACATTGAATTTATGGAATTAACATTGTGTTCCAGATAATTTTGAGTACGTGTATCTTATGGCTTATGATTATTCTTTTTATGCAGATGATTAATTATTATCTTTTGATGTTGCTTAAAATGACATGATTGTATTCAATGTTTTGGTTATTGTATAAGGTCTTGGTGAGGGGAACATAGTAGCATCACTCATTTGTGAGCACCCTTCTACACTGTGACTTCATGTCACGGTATGTTTGCTAATTGATATATATATGTATATTTTATTTGACACCTTGTTTAATGTAGGTTACAGGTATCGGGTACTGACTCCACCTGCACTGTCAAGTCTGAGCGTACCCCAAGAAACCAATGGATATGATATGGATATAGGTGATGACAAAAGGACCTCAACCCGTGTTGGTAATCCCATTTGATAGTTGTTCTTTTTGTCAAGTTACTTCATTTTGTATCTCATGTTTTTTGTGTGTGACTTGTGATGATGTTCGTAGCTGTGTATGTTTTCCCGAACCATCGACTTCCAAGAGTAAGTTAAAGCGTAGGGGGGGAAGGTGTAGTGCCCCTTTGCTTGGTTTTCTTGGCCTCTCGTGTAAGTGTTTATTTATGATTTTTGTTCCCTTATGGTTTTGCTCATTTTTGGTCATTTGTTTATGTGTTCATTTTAATGTGTTAATCGTTTGGTTTTGATATGTTATTATTATCGTTAATTAGTTAATTTAATTTAATGATGTTTATTGTGTTGAAATTAATTTAATTACAACATTAAATTTAATTAATAAAGTGATTTGTGAAATATCAAGTATTTAATTAGATATTAAATTAGTTTGTAAATTTAAAGGTTTGTAGATTTAAATCAATAGTGTATTTTTAATTGTCAGCATTAGGGGAGAGGACCCAGTATCCACCAGGGCTAACTTCGCACAACCATAGAAGATGATCTGTATGTCGAATTGGAAAAAAAAATTATGGGCTTTTTTTGCCTACGAGTTAAGTGCTTATAACTAAGCTTTTGGCTTGTGGGCAATTGGTTAGAATGCGAGAGCATTGGATATGCGCAAGGTGGTCAAAAAGACACCTTTTAGAGGTGTCATCCACTCCCTGCCACCTAAAGTCTCGGTACCCGCCACCTAAACCCACCAATAAATTTTTTAAAAAACACCTAAATATGTGACTAATAACATTTAAAAAAATCTATTCTATCATCCAAACCCGTTCAAAAGTCAATGGGTCTAATTCACGTTGGCACCTTAAAAAATCAATTTCCTGCCCATTATAAATCACTCCTACATATTAATCTCCTTACTTTAGCACCGAGCACCAAACACATTACACCCCAATTAATCTTCATTTCAGGTCTGATTTAAGCATATGAGTAATGTTTTTTCCTGTGGGCACCCCATTATTTACCATCACTTAATCGCTCCCGCATTGTCGAAGGTTCTCACGGCGATGGATGGTAGCGGCAACTACACTCCACAGCTATGCACGCGCCCTCGGGTTAGCAGGTAACATCAAACATCATGCACATTTGAAAATGCATACAATGGTAATGGTTAATCATTTTCTTCTGCATCTTTCGTGACCCGTGAAGGGTTTATTCGATGTTTGAAAAATTATTACTACTTGTTTATGAAATAAAATCATGCCTCTTATGTGCATGTTCGCCGTGTGCTATTTATTTTTGTTGGGACATGGTGCTCCTATTTTACACATGGGTTTTCTTGGGGTTAGATGATTTCCTCTCCTAAATTTCCACCGCGCTTTTAGGCTGGTAAAGTAGATTGTTTAATGATTTTTTCTGTAGAAATGATAGGGGAATTTCGTGGGTTTGACCACATGTCTGCCAAAAATGACCATTTATGGTCTGCATTGAGCTTTTTACAAAAAACCCATGTGAATACGACTATAAATCGGCAAACCCAATTTAGTATACACCATTTTTGCGAAAACCCTTGCTTTGTTGGACCAAATGTGGGTTCTTTTGGGGTTAAATGATTAAATACGACTTCATAAAGTCTATTGTATCATCATATTGGCTCCAGAAATGGTGAGGAATTTCGTGGGTTTTGACCACATGTCTGCAAAAAATGATTAATGGTCTCCATCGACCTTTTTACAAAAAACCCATCTAAATATGACCATCAATCGGCAAACCCAATTCAGTATACACCATTTTGGCGAAAACCCTTGCTTTGTTTTTCCAAATTTGAGTTTTTTTGGGGTTAAATGATTAAATACAACCTGGTAAAGTCGATTGTATCATGGTATTGCCTGTAGAAATGATGAGGGATTTCTTGGGTTTGACTACATGTCTGCAAAATACGATTAATGGTCTCCATCAACCATTTTATAGAAAACCCATCTGAATACGACCATAAATCGGCAAACCCATCTTCTGCATCTTATTGAATTTGTAAAGGAATGTGTACAATGTTATACCTATAAAACACACATTAAGCAGTGTCTTTCAAATTGTAAATGAATCTGCGCAATGTTTTATACATTCATTTACAAATTATGTGTCTGTTGTCTCTTGTTCATTGAGCAGATTGATATGTATGTCTGTTTCCTTTAACTATCCTTTGAAAATGCAAACAATGGTACTGGTTAATCATTTTCTTCTGCATCTTTCATGACCCGTGAAGGGTTTATAATTATTCGATGGTTGAAAAAATATTACTGCTTGTTTATGAAATATATCCTTCCTCTTACACTCATTTTTAGGATGGTACTTTATACATTATACCAATCGTTATTTTCATGAATTGTGCATTTAACATTTATATTTATGCAGTGTCTTCTTACTTTCATCAACTGTGTATTTAACATTTATATTTATGCACTTTCTTTTTACTTTTCTTTATAAGTAAATTAAGGGTTTTTTTGTTGTCTTTACAAGATGTGCAAAACGAATTCTCCTAAGTTTTGCAGCAATTCTTTTATATTGTTTACTATGTTACCTTTGGCTGTCCAATACAATAGACTAGCATTTGTCATTTTACATTATGTGTCCCTTGTTAATTCAGCAAATCGATATATATGTGTATCCTTTGCCTATCCTTTGGCAATGCAAACAATGGTAGTGGTAAATCATTTTCTTCTGCATCTTATTTAATTTGTAACCGAATGTGTACAATGTATACCTATAAAACACACATTAAGCAGTGTCTTTCATATTGTAAAAGAATCTGTGCAATGTTTTATACATTCATTTATAGATTATGTGTCTGTTGTCTCTTGTACATTGAGCAAATTGATATATATGTCTGTTTTCTTTAACTATCCTTTGAAAATGCAAACAATGGTACTGGTTAATCATGTTCTTTTGCATCTTTCATGACCCGTGAAGGGTTTATAATTATTCGATGATTGAAGTATTATTACTGCTTGATTATGAATTATATCATTCCTCTTACACTCATTTTCAGGTTGGTACTTTATACATTCTACTTATAGTTATTTTCATGAGCTGTGCATTTAATATTTATATTTATGTAATGTCTTCTTACTTTCATCACCTATGCATTTAAAATTTATATTTGTGCACTATCTTTTTACTTTACTTTATAAGTAATTGAAGGGTTCTTTTGTTGTATTTACAAGATGTGCAAAATGAATTCTCCTAAGTTTTGTAGCAATTCTTTTATATTGTTTACTATGTTTCCTTTGGTTGTCCACTACAATAGACTACCATTTGAATACATTTCATTTGGCTGTCCAATACAAGAGACTAGCATTTCTCACATTCTGTGTCTCTTGTTAATTCAGCAAATCGATATATATTTGTGTATCCTTTGCCTATCCTTTGGCAATGCAAACAATGGTATTGGTAAATCATTTTCTTCTGCATCTTATTGAATTTGTAAAGGAATGTGTACAATGTTATACCTATAAAACACACATTAAGTAGTGTATTTCAAATTGTAAATGTTTTATACATTCATTTACAAATTATGTGTCTGTTGTCTCTTGTACATTGAGCAGATTGATATATATGTCTGTTTCTTTTAACTATCATTTGAAAATGCAAAAAATGGTACTGGTTAATCATTTTCTTCTACATCTTTCATGACCCATGAATGGTTTATAATTATTTGATGATTGAAAAAATATTACTGCTTGTTTATGAATTATATCATTCCTCTTACACTCATTTTCGTCGTGTGCTATTTGATTTTGTTGGGTCATGGTGCTATTCTTTTTCTCCCACATTATCTGTCCACGGTGTGAGGTAACAACAAACATCATTCTCCTTTCAAAGTGTATGTATGTATCGGCAAACCCATTTAATATACACCATTTTTTGTGAAACCCCTTGCTTTGTTTTTTCAAATATTCATTTTTTTGGGGTTATATGTATGCACATTGTACACATTCTTTTAAAAATTCAATAAAATGTAGAAGAACATGATTAACCAATACCATCATTTGCATTTTGAAAAGGATAGACATCTATATCAATATGCTCAAACAAATGTATGTATGTATGTATGTATGTATGCACATACACATACATACATAAATACATATATATATATATGTATGCATGTATGCACATTCGTACACACAATATTAATTTGTGTGTATTATATGCATACATACATACACACACACACATATATATATATGTATGTATGTATGTATGTATGTATGCACATACATACATATATATATATGTGTGTGTGTGTATGTATGTCCATACATATATGCATACATATATATACGTATGTCTGTATGTACATACATACATACATATATATATTTATGAATATATGTATGTATGTATGTATGTCTGTATGTATGCACATACATTCATACATATATATATATTTATGAATGTATGTATGTCTGTATGTATGCATATACATACATACATATATATATTTATGAAGGTATGTATATATTTATGAATTTATGTATGTATGTATGCACATATATATATATCCTATATACCTTCCATCGTCGTGAGAACCTTTGACAGAGCAGGAGTGGTAAAATGATTGTAAATAATAGGGTGCCCATTGAGAAAAACATTAGTCATATGCTTAAATCGGATCTGAAATGAAGATTAATTGGGGTGTAATGTGTTTGGTGTCTGGTGCTAAAGTAAGGAGATTAATATGTAGGAGTGATTTTTAATGGGAAGGAAATTGATTTTTTAAGGTACCAACGTGAATTAGACCCATTGACTTTTGAACGGGTTTGGATGATAGAATAGATTTATTTAATTTTTATTTTTTTAACAATTTTATAGATAAGTGTTACCAAAGGGGGTAACTCCCATGTACATTCAGATTTTGCTTTTACAAGCCAAGAACAAGATTACAAACCCCTCTCATTCTATCAGCAGAAAGATTGTTGCGAGGATGTCTCCAATCCTAGTCAACCGTTCCAAGCGGACTCCATTGAGCCAAGCCAAGTCAGATCACATGAAGTTGGAGAAGGCGTCCATGTTGGCGTTTTTGACTCCTACTCTAAATACTTCCCATGCATCAATACAAAAATTATCAGTTGCAGCCTGGCGGGCACTTTCAGCATCTTCGTCCACATCATCCTTGCCGGATTCCACTTCCTCCTCATCATTTTCCGAATCATCGGTTGCCATATTCAGTATTACTGGGTCGAAATAGTACTTGAGGAAGCTCACCCAGCCATCTGCACTTAGGTTTAGAATGGCATTGGCTACTGCCTCAGTGTTACCAATTTGTATGAATCTGTCGAGCCGCTCAACCATGACTTCCTTGGCCTCGGTTATGTCCACTAATGCGCATAGTATGACCTCATAGAATTGGTCATCACAGCAGTGTCGATCAAGAGATAAAACCGTAGATACCAGGTCAACTACTACATTCCTTATTGTTGGGTCTGGAATGTTAAAAAACCTTCTGCACTGGGCCATTAGTGGCTCCTTAGTGCAATGGCAGTCAACTCCGAACATGAATACCATCTTGCTTTTCTTGGAAAACTTGGAGCTATTGTGAAGAGGTAGAAATGGAGAACATACTGTCCATCTATTAATAGCCTTAATCCTCTAATGATCAGGATTGCTTGAGAACCGAGCTCGTCGATTCAGGCCATACCAAATCTAATGTAAATCGGTCCTTATGATTTCGCAATGTGAATCCAGTCCTGATTTGAGGCTCACATGGTTTTTGGGATGAGAGATCTGGCATTCTAACTGCCGCCATTTCTGCCAAGTAGTTGAGTAAGTTCACATGACAGGTTCTTGTCCCTTGCCAATTTTGTAAGCCATCACTGTGGGAGCATCGATTATGATACAACCCAAGGCAGTAACAAATTCTAACCCCATAGACCATCGCAGAGTTTGTACCATCCCATGTCTTGTTGGGATTATGTGTTGTTTATTATTATTTCTTGAACTATTACTGCCTTGCAATGTTAATAGTGACACATTTAGGTGTTTTTTGGGCTTTGCAATGTATATCAAAGATTTTCTGCAATGTATATGTATGTATATGATTATATGAATACATGCATGTATGCTTGTGTTTCTATGAAGGTTTACATGTATGCTTATGTTTGTATGACTGTATGCATGCATACAAACATGCAATAAATCACAGATATATAAGGCTACCCAAATAAACATCAAATCTAAATATAATGCAAAATTCAGTCATATCATCTCTAAAAACCTACGTAAGTGGCAGCTACAAATTAAAATTTGAAACACAACAATCAGATTGAATGCATTCAATTGTCGGATTCAAATTTATAAATAAGAGGGACAGCACCCAGCGACATTCAAAAATAATCTCACCTAGTAATATCCTCTCCATACTACAGACCATTCAATGGCATCCTTTGCACATTCCTTATATATCCAAGGTTGATGAGAAACAATGAATATAAGTTGAATAAATCTTGGTATACATATGGAATTTATAATATGTTGAACTTGATTAATTATGTGTTGTTGTACATGCATTATTTCAAATGTTGTATGATGTTTGTATGTTACTAGCCTTGGTTGTGACTTCCCATGGTTGTAAATATTTTATTGTAGGCACGAGAGAACATAGAGAGGTGGTGCTACAATGTTTAGGTTGGGCAGATTGGTAAATGTGTTTTTCAACACACCAAATAATTAAAGATTTTTTGTTCAAATGGCTCTATGTTTCATTTATTTTTATATATTGTTCTGTAACTAGTATGTCTTTTGATTTATTTCAATAACTATTGTCCATGTTTGTTTGTTCTATTATATTTGTTTGTTCTGGCAGGCATGTAAAATGGCTAGGAGGTTTTAAAGAGCATGTCAAATTGCAAGATTACATTTCAGGTAAAGTCTTTCAAGACTTTACTTTGGCTGTGACCTGGTAGACATAGTCTTCATTTATAATGCTCATTTTTCATATTCATTGTAACCTTACATTTAAAATTTACAATTAGATTGATTTCCAAGTGTAGGTGTTGAAAATTTTATAATTTCAAATATTTTAATTTATGGATATGCTGCATATAGATGTATACATATATGTATGCATATACTTAGTTGTGTATACATACGTACACATATGTATGTATGCATATATGTATGAGTGTATGTATGTATGTATATACATACATACATATATATATATATTTACATATATGTATGCATGTATACACAACTAGGAAGGTTGTAAAGAGCATGTCAATTTACAATTAGATTGATTTCCACTTACACTTACAGTTACAATTTATGGATATGCTACATATACATGTATAGTAATATATATATATGTATGCATATACTTATATGTGTATACATATATATATATATATATGTATATATTTCTATTTTCAACAATGTTAGTTAGATGAATACAACAAACACATATCCAACAAAATGATAGATGAATACAACCAACACAAAATCAATTTCGAATCACAAAAGCACATATCATTAACGTTAAACATGATTAAGACACCATAAACATGATGATTGAAAAGTTGGAAAGAAGACAAGGAGTCTTCAGTCTTACAAAAAAGACACTGGCATATATCAAAGTATATAGCTGACCATAAACTACCATTCAGTTCTACAAAATTAGACAGTAGTATCCTTTGGCTTTCCAATACAACAGACTACTATCCTTTGGCTGTCCAATACAATAGAGTACCATTTGGTTGAACAAAAAACACTCTAGCACACTTCGAGGTCAAAAAGTTGACAACAAAAAATCATAATCAGACATCCGTAGATCTGATTAAGAAGTGGTGTGTCCTTGAGGGTCAACTAACTCCGCATCAACTGGAGAAGATGTTAAGGACTGCAGATTGTTTTGTATGGCACTTACGATACAAGCAAGCAATGCATGATTTGCCTCTGGACTGAGTTGTAACTATGGAGAGTAGCCTTCAGAAGACCCATTTTGTATGCTACTAAGAGCAGCAAAGGCTGGAGCCAAAATGTTAACCATGTCCCTTAAAATAGGATGTTGACTTGGAAGAGGAGTTGTAGGAGTACTCTTACTTCTATTTCTTTTAGTTCTTTTTGCTTGCTTTTGGTTTTTCTTCAACTGTTGAGCAATCTTTTCTTGCTCCCTTTCAAGCTCCTTTTGTTGTTGCTGCCTCAACTTCTCCTCTGCAATTTTCTATTTTTTTGCAGCATGCTCCAATCTCTTGGCCTCCCTCTCTGCGAGGATTGCTTCTCTTTCTACCTTCTTTTCAGCCATTTGCTCCCTTTTCCTTTGCTACAATTCTTGGTTTCTTCGTTTCTGTGCCTCTTGTTCATTCAGCAAATTGAAGAAATCATCTGATGTCAAAATTTGAGACTGCCTACTAAGACGTAGGACCCCATTGCGACCTGTATTAGATGATTGGTGCACCCTTTTCATTGGGAGTTGCAAAAAACTGCTTCTCCTGCCTGCTGGTTGCTGATCATTGACTTTTGTGCATGGCACATAGTCAGCCTCTTCATCACTTGAGTCATTACCTTCGAGTCCATCCTCATCATCATTTTCAGCCTCCCAATTTCTCCTAGTTGTGAAGTAATGGATGACATCTTCAGGATCAACATCTGGTGGTGATGGCATGGACAACCCTTCATCCACTTGACCGAAATTGAGATGTACCCCTAGGTTCAAAGCTACATCTTGAAATTCAGATGGCAGATTGAGACTCTCTTCATTTGCAGTTGTCTCAATTTTTGTTATCTCATTATTTTCTGGGCAATATCCTTCTTCATTTGTTGGATTTGGGACTATGCTTGCAGAAAAGGTGTCCACAAATTGTCCAATCTGATCCTCATTCCAACCATTTATCCTCAAACATGTTTCTGTTGCCATGAACTGTGCCTCATCATCAACTGTATCACCCTCTGTTTCTACTCCCAATGTGGTTCCTTCCTCGTCAATCATGAAAGCTTGGCTTGGCCCCATATCGAAGTCAAGTGCATGTCTATCTAGTGGCCAAATCCCTGTTCTTCGAAAACCACTTGCAATGTTATTAGAGGTCAAAACTTGTGCAAAAGCTTTGCTGGAAAGTGTTGCCAACTCTACCCTTCCAATGTCAAGTTGAGGATTTTCAGAGAGCCATATACTCCTTTGTTGTTTGAAGTAGTTCTTAAATGGTGAGAACACACTAACATCAAGGGGCTGCAATTTGTGGCTACAATGTGCTAGAAGTGTGAGCAGATCTATTCCCATAGTCTTTGCTTCTTCAATCGTTTTGAACGCAACATGGCTGCCATGACCATCAAAGATGAGAAGTTGTCTGTTGGATGGTGAGACCCCTCCTGGGACATTTCTTGCAAAATGTTTTAACCATTCCACAAATAATTCTTTGGTCATCCAAACATGCTCTTGGATTGCTATGCATGCCCTTGCCTCACAGTTAACAATATAGTTTTTAATGTTCCTTTTGGACTTGAACAAATAGTAACTAGGTATAGCTTGACCTGCTGCACTAACACAAGCTAGAACAGTGATCCATTCTCTGCTTTTAGCAATCAATTGTGGAACACATTTCATCTCTATTTTTGCAACAACTCTCATTGCATAGTTTCTGCTTGCCTGCACACCTGTTTCATCACAGTTCCATATTTTGTTGGGCCCATAATTATGTTTGTTGTACAACTCCTCCAAGTTATCATAGAATGAAGAAACTATTTCTGGGCGTAGCATTATAGGTCGATTTGTGTCCACTCCTTCGGGTGTTCAAATAGTTAGATCAGGATGCCTTTGATGAAACCCAACCCACCATGACCTCCCTGGTATCCCATTTGTGAATGGGTTAGGCCTTACTCCAACCATTTGGGCCACCATTGACTTAAGCTGTGACACTTGAAGGCCATGGCCAATATTAGCCATATCTTTACACCACTGCACAATTTCAGCTTCTTCTTCGTTAGTTAGGATTGTTCAGGGCCCCGATTTTTTTGTGGATGTCACACCATTGAGCCATGCCCACAAACTGTTAGGCGGGATTCCCCATTTGATCGCTGAACCTCTGATTGACATTCACTTGTCCTCAACATCTGCAATGGCTTTTTCCACGTCATCCATAGACCAAGTTTTCGTGCTCAGATCTGGGGTTGTCACATGGTCGGTAGGTGGTGGTTCCATTTCTACCTCAGTATTATGAACATCATGTTCAAAACCATCATTTTCATTGGTCTGTTGTGCATTTTCAGAAATAACTTCCTCGTTCATGTTGACTGGTGTCTCTTCATCAAAAACATCTAGAACATTGAATGTCACTCCATGAGGTACTCTAATCGAGCGCCTCCGAGATGGTCATTTCCTCTTCTGCCCTGGTGCCATGATTGCCACTGATCCTGTACATTGTAAGCCATAAAGAGTAAAAAAACTATGATCCTGGACATATAATTAGACTGATATACAGTGAAAAGTAGAAAAATATTCTATCATCCAAATCTGCCCAAAAGTCAATGGGTCTAATTCACGTTGGCACCTTACAAATTCATTTTCAAATCAAATTGATGCCTATTAAAAATCACTCCTACATATTAATCTCCTTATTTTAGCAACAGACACCAAACACATTACACCCTAATTAATCTTCATTTGGGGTCCGATTTAAGTATATGACTAATGTTTTTTTTGGTGGGTACCCCATTCTTTTCCATCAATGTTCAAAGCAAGTGTTTCATGAGATTAATTTGTAGACATGTGCTGAAACCCATGCAATTCTTCATCATTTGTGGAGACAATATCATGAGACAATCGACTTTACCAGGTGGTATTTAATCATTTAACCCCAAATAAACCCATATTTGGAAAAACAAAGCAAGGGTTTTCACAAAAATGGTGTATACTAAATGGGTTTGCCTATTTATGGTCGTATTCACATGGATTTTTTATAAAAAAGGTCGATGCAGACCATTAATCATTTTGTGCAGACATGTGCTCAAACCCACAAAATTCCCCTATCATTTCTGCAGACAAAATCATGATACAAACAGGGAGAGGAAATCATTTAACCCCAAAAAGATCCCTATGTAGAACACCAACATATATATATATACATATATATGTATGTATGTATGTATGTATATATATATGTATGTATGTATGTGCATACATACATACATACATACATACACTTTGAAAGGAGAATGATGTTTGTTGTTACCTCATAGCATGGGCAGACATTTTTATATATACATACATGCATACATACATACATATATGTATACATATCTATATATATATGTATGTATGTATGTATGTATGTGCATGCATACATACATGCAATGTGGGAGAAAAAAATAGCACCATGACTCATCAAAAGCAAATAGCACACGACGAAAATGCGTGTAAGAGGAATGATATATTTCATAAACAAGCAGCAATAATTTTTCTATCATCAAATAATTATAAACCCTTCACGGGTCATGAAAGATGCAGAAGAAAATGATTAACCAGTACCATTGTTTGCATTTTCAAAGGATAGTTAAAGGAAACAGACATATATATCAATCTGCTCAATGAACAAGAGACAACAGACACATAATTTGTAAATGAATGTATAAAACATTGCGCAGATTCATTTACAATTTGAAAGACACTGCTTAATGTGTGTTTTATAGGTATAACATTGTACACATTCCTTTACAAATTCAATAAGATACAGAAGAAAAAGATTTATCAGTACCATTGTTTGCATTGCCAAATGATACACACATATATATATCGATTTGTTGAATGAACAAGAGACACAGAATGTGACAAATGCTAGTCTGTTATATTGGACATCCAAATGAAACATATTCAAATGGTAGTCTGTTGTACTGGATAGCCAAAGGAAACATAGTAAACGATATAAAAGAATTGCTGCAAAACTTAGGAGAATTCGTTTTGCACATCTTGTAAAGACAACAAAAGAACCCTTCATTTACTTATAAAGTAAAGTAAGAAGACACTGCATAAATATAAATATAAATGTTAAATGCACAGTTCATGAAAGTAAGAAGACACTGCATAAATATAAATGTTACATGCACAGTTCATGAAAATAACTATAAGTAGAATGCATGAAGTACCAACCTGAAATTGTAGAGGAATGTGCAGAGGATGTTTGTCGATGCTCTGAATTCTGCAGAGACACTGGCTGCTTTCCCCCTCTTATTTAGGAATTCGAATGTGGCAATTGAATGGATTCAATTTAGTTGTTGAGTTTGAAATTTGAATTTGTTTGAACATTTCAATTTGTAAATGCCAGTTACGTAGGTTTTTAGAGATGATATGAGTGAATTCTGCATTATATTTGGATTTGATGTTTATTTGGGGAGCCTTACATCTGTATTTAATTGTGTAGGTACCTACAAGAAATGGAGTAAATACATATATCTACCAGGGAGTGTGTGGAAGACTGTGCATTTGAAATCCCATAGAGTTAATAGGAGATTGTGATAATGTCATGTAAAGCACCATTAAGTGTGCATGTGTAGTTGTAAATATAAAAGGTAATGAGGGATAAAATATTGCAAGTGGTGGAATTTGTAATAGTACCTATTTTAAATTAAATTGTAAATGAGCCTTTTTATGTGCAAGTTGACTTTATTTATAAATGAAAAAGCATGTTTAGTTGTCTATTATGATTGGTGAGTTACTCATCCTTTTATGAGCAGCTATTGGTGTTGTTGTAATTTTTTATTTGTTCAAATAAAGTTTTGTACTGGGTCAAAGTTAAATATTTTTTGGGGGGTGGAGTGAGCACGGAGGTGGCGGTTATTGGATAGTGGGGGGGGTAACTGGGTCTTCTCCCCTAAGTGTTGTTAATTGTAAGAGGAGTAATACCTTAATTGCAATATTGTTAATTTGTAAATTAATGATTAGATAATATTTTTTTTATTTAATTACTATTTTAGATTTTATCGGAATGGAAATCTTGGTGATATTGCTTAATTTGAAAAGAAGGAAAGGTTGGGCATGCAGATACATGCATAGTTTTGAACTGAATTCTCTTAAGAAATTTTGGATTTTTTTTTTTTGGGGAATCTCTGACAGTCTGAGCAGATTTCATTTTGAAAGTTCAAAAAAACTGGTTGTGCATTTCTTGCAAGAATGGTTGGTCAACAATGGGGAATCTCCTTGACTATTTCTGTAAAGGAGTGTGGGTGCCAAGAAAGCTGTTGATTCTACAACGTCTTGGGAGGGACCTCGACCTGTATGTGAACATGAAAGGTTTACTAAGATGGTATGTTGGTGTTCATGTTGCTTATACGTTCTATTCAAAATAACAATGAAAGACAGGTATAAGTCTATTAGAAGTTCAGTACTCTTTTTGAACCGGTGGAATAGTGCCCATTTCAAAATATGTATTGCATGCAATTCTCACTATGATTAGTTGATCTTTCAATCAAATGGATTTACCATCATGTCAGATAATGACCGACCATCAATTATTGCCGATCTACACCCAAAGCCTTGTATCCAGTCCCTAGTAACGCCATTTACTCATCAAAATTTCGTAATGGATTAATAGACTTGCAGTTGATCATTTGAGTTGCATCCTATCATTTATATACTGGTTTTTTTTTCACCTTATGCTTACATGCCTACCCAGTTTGTTGCATTAAATCGACCTATTTTTCCCATCATCATGTCTGGTGGATGTCCATACCCCATTCCGGAGTATCCATTCTGGTAAGGCCAAGGGAATTTGGGGGGGTGAAGTTGTTGGGTCTGAATGCTTCTTCCCCATGGTAGGCAGCGTGGGCATGAAGATCTGCCATCCGCACCCAATGATCAACTACTTTTGTAATGCTATAATGGTTACTGAATTGTGAGGTTAGTGTAACCCTCTCCACTCTCTGCCATGCCATCTCATGCTTTCCATTTTTCACTTTTATTTTGATCTGCCCCTTGTATCGACCTCTCTCTAAAAACATATGATTTACTTTGTGATTCTCTGTTGGTACTGTGATCTTCCTCCTACGCAAAAAAGATGCTCCATTTCATGGCTTTCAATCCAAATCCATTAGAGAGTGTCTTTCAAATTCATATTTGTGTGTGTCTCTATCTGGATTATAAGAGTAGTTTCAACATAAATTAGACTTCCAGTTTATAAACAACAGTTCATTTTTAATAATTCGTATATATATATATATATAGATTTGATTATTTATATACACACATGTGCATTTTTATGAAGTGCTTGATAAATCTTATCTCAGCCTTATTATTTTTATAAATATTTTGGTGTTTTGATTTATCCCGTTTGACCGATACATCATGTTCGTTGGAATCACCTCGACAATCTCAATGATATTCTTTGACTGAAATAAAATGTCTTCTGATCGTAGATTTCTTTATATTTTGCCTAGATTTTATGAATGGTTTCGATACTTTATAATGTGGATTTGTTTTCCCTGCACCTTATTCTCAATATTCAAGATTTCATCTCATTTGATGGTTCTATTAGTCATGCGATTTATATTAGATTCAATAGGTTTAGAATTTGAGGAATACATTTTAAGTCTGCATCTTCTTTCAGGATGTATGTAGGAATTGGCTCCTACGTCGATGTTGTTCGATAGTTATATCTTATAAAATGAATTCAATACTTTGAAAAGCATATTGTATATGTCGATTTCATTCTAAAGTCTGCGACTTTATTCGATATTTATGTTTAGGGCTTGGCAGTCGATGCTATGTTTTCAATAAACATGCATTATATTTGGCAACCACTAACCTTAGTAGCATAGCATGCAATTTTATATTTTATTCATTCATTTGTTATTTGATAGTTTTTGTTGGTATTTTGATATCTGTTCATTGGTTATTCTTGGTATGTTTATTCATTGGTTATTCTGATTTTTGTATTCAATGTTTAAGCTTTGTGTTTGGAATTTGGGTTATTTTGATCTTGTTGTGATTTATATTTCAATCTTTGTAGTCAAAAGAGTGTTCATTGTTATTGTGGAATACAAATCGTATAAAATTAGTATGATAGTATATTATTTTGTTGAGTTACAAATCTTTATAACGGATTAAGATTTATGAATTAAAAGTGATTTAACTAAATAACAATAATCACTCTCAGATATATCTAACAATATAAAGGATTTTATGTTAGTATTTGGAATTGGCCTTTTCTTGCTTTTTTCTTAGAAATATCTAACATGGGATTTTGCATATTTGAGAAAGCCATTCTCTTAGGGACATTGAAATTTAGATTAAGAAATCATTTATGCCAACCTATTCTTGAGTTGAATTTAGGCTGATGTCAATCTCTTATCGTTATCTAAGTATAAGAGTGCCTACCTTTTTGGAAATAACCTTCATCATCATTATATACAAAATGATAATATATACATATAGATTTAGATACATATATACTATATGTTTACAGGGTGCCTTTGATTACTTAAATAATATTATCTTGTGGGAATAAATATAAATTGGAATGATGATTTTAATATCCTCAAATCTTAGTGCCTTCTCAAAATGTAAGTGTTGCTTTGTTTGCCCGTGAGTATTTGGACCTTTAATGTGCTTTAAATATGTAATGTAATGTCTAGGAATATGTTATTTTAGTTTTACTTCCTTTTAGATGACCTTCAAAGCTATTTTTGTAGAAGGGAATGGAGGGTTCATGTTATTAATTACTGACTTTTTTCATAAGAATGAAAAATTAAGCAATTATTTATATAGAGAAGTTAATAAGTGAAATCTAAATAAGTAAATAAAATATTGGTGATATTTAAAAGAAGTGGTATTTATTTAGAAGGTAAAGAATTAGTTTACTCTCTTTGATTGATTAGTGAATAGTAATTAATTTTATTGCATTCCATAGTTGCTTGCGAATTAAATAATTGAAATGTCATTATTGTATTCAGTTGTAATTTAAATATTAGGGTTCTTATATTCTTTTAATAGTTGATTCGTAAGTTCTCCTTATGGATAGTTATTTTGAATACTTGTGTTTTCTATCATGATTTTTGAATAGAGATATTTGCATAATGAGTTTATATAATTTATTTTACTATGATAGTGTTTTTGTTTTGGTATGTCCTTCTATTCATTGTTGATTGATTTTAAGATTAATTGATAGTTAAATTGTTACACTCATAAGTGAATCTGCATTCAGATAGTTTGAATACTTAAGATTGAGTGACAAAGAATTAGAACTGAAAGCCGTTTAGTCTTCTAACAATGTTTTATCCAATATGTCTTTGTGAGATTATTTAATTGATTAAATAATTTGTAGCATTGCATTAGAGGTGAATTCCTTCTGAGGTCATGAGTAATTGATTTGATTATTGAATATACTTTATTTTTAGAATTATTTTGTGTGCAAAGTTCCATGAGTTATATTTCAATGAATAGGGGTTAGTTTCTTTTATGCCTAACAGTTGGATAGTGAAATTAATTTGTGATATTTTTATTTGTAGTAGGTAGTCCTCCGATTTGAGTCAGTTGTTAAATAAATTGCTAGGTTGTTTCACTTATAGAGATTTGATTTAATGATTGGTGGCTTAGTAGCATAAAATATGGAAGTAACGCCATGTGCTTATTGGATGTTGTGAGTTTTAATGAAAGGTGAATTCTTGATTGATGTGATAATCCTATGATGTTCTAGTTGTTCAAAGGACGAGTTAATTGATGTTTCTTTTTGGATTAGTTCACTTCTTGTATTGTCTTTGAGTTACGGGAATCTGTGGTTTAAGTTTCATCATGGGGTAGATGTTTACTTACCTCCGAAGACTAGAGGAATTATGCGGTTGTGGTTTTGTTGTTGCACCTTTGTATCCATCATTTTACTTGGAGAGTGTGTGTATGGGTGGTACCTCCTTATTTCATGATTTGACACTTTATGTAGTCACGAGATGCTCATGTCTCGTGTGTTTTGATTTGAAGAATTCCTTTGTGTGTTAGGGTTTTGAGGTACACCCTTTATTTGACTTCAGTCTTTCGGTAACCGTAGGGGGGAGTGGCTCTTCATGGGGGTCGGTGTAGAAGTGGTCATCCATTAAAGAGTTCCCTTAAATAAGTGATAACCTAATTAATGTATCTAGTGGGTTGGGTTAGTTAAACACATAACAAGACTAAAACATGTGCCTCACCCCTATCGTTAGTGCTCTCAAAGGCTAAGGATGGGTGGGAAGACCTAGCTAGTAGGGTCACTACCTTGTCTCCATGAAAGGTAAGTGGTTCCACATAAGTCACCCTATGGAGCGGCGCCTTGAGATAGGTTGTCTGGTTAACCATAGATGGAGGCAGCCCCTAGTGCTAGGTAGTCTGGTTAATCCACATTGATGGAGGCAGCTCCTAATGTTAGGTAGTTTGGTTAATCCATGTAAGGCCATGCGATGACATGCTCCCAGTGTAACCATTGGTTTCCCTTGTTCTGATTGCCTCTGGAGTTTTATTATTGTTGTTGTTTATGTTGTTAAGTAGTCTTTAGTTGTGTGGTGATATTCCTTTATGTTTTTGACCTTGTTGGGTGAGGGTACTCTTGTCATCTCCTAGCATGGGGGGTGTTCCTATGAGTTCACATGGTCGGGTGGAATGTGCTACGCACCCATTGAGTTCCCCACCAACAATTGTGATGTTGCAGAGATGTACCAGTTTTAGTGACCTCAGAGCTTCACTCGGAGGAAGATTGCACCTTTTTATGTATTCAATTTTTCATTATTGTACTCTTTGGATTATGATTTACACTTCCCAATATTATAAGGGAAGCAACCTTGTAATGTAACTTTGGCATCTTATGTGTTGTATCTACGGAAATATGTTCCACGAATGTATTATGAACTTGAAAATTGTAATGTAATAATAGGTTATTCATGTATTTCCTTATTTATCTTATTCATGTTTGGATGTATGATTTATACTATTTCTTATTCACGCTTCTATCATTTATCTAGTTTGGTTTAATTTAATATTGTAGTTGGTTTTGGTTTGTTTCGAGTAGCACACCATGTTACCCCATGGGACTAGGTTGATGTTATATGATATATTTATGTTGATTTATTATTTAATTAAGTTAAATTTAATTTGTATATTTAAAAAAAAATGTTCTATTATTGTTAGTTGTTGTTTCCAATGGGATTTGTGTGGCGAGGCATTAAAACATGGTATTAGAGCATTGGGTTCATACACTAGGCACCGTGGATACAATGAGCATATTATGTCGACCTAGTGTGCGTACTCATGTAGTTATGTTATCCTTTGTTGACCATTAGTTGTTGACAACCTTAAATGGGTTTGTTGTTGGCGTGTGGTTCAATGGTGCATAAAATTGGTGGAAGGGATAGGACCCTCGATGTAGTGCATAGTCAATGATATCCTTTCTATCGGGAAACACATCATGGACCCTGGGGTAGCCTTGTCTATTTCTGGTGAATTGATTTATGTGCATGTATTTATATTTTTTGCTTGTCTTTTGACATAAGTCATTGTTGCATGAGGCTAGGTAGTATTTTTTTCTCGTGTTTTTTGTTGTATGCTTGAATTGGTAAGGAGTGGAAGTTTGATCATCTTGGATGTAATCTCTTAAATGATGTTACTAAGTTAAATGACAATTATTACACCTTTATTAATGCTTGCTTCACCATTTTGGTTGGTTTTGGGATGATATTTCATTGGATTTTGATGATCATGACATTATGAATTGATGTTTATGTTATATTGGATTTATGGAATTAGCATTATGTTGGACAATTTTGAGTATGTGTATCTTATAGCTTATGATTATTCTTGTTATACAGATGATTAATTATTGTCTTTTGATGTTGCTTAAAATGACATGATTGTATTCGATGTTTTGGTTATTGTATGAGGTCTTGCTGAGGGGAACAAGGTAGCATCTCTCATCCGTTAGTGCCTTGCTACACTGCAACTTCCTGTCACGATGTGTTTGCTAATTGATATATATGTATATTTTGTTCGATGCCTTATTTTATGTAGGTTGCAGGTACCAAGTACCAACTCCACCTGCACTGTTAGGTCTGAGCATACCCCAAGAACCCAATGGATATGATATGGATATAGGTGATGACAAAAGGACCCCAACCCATGTTGGTAACCCCATTTGATAGTTGTTCTTTTTGTCAAGTTACTTCATTTTGTGTCTCATTTTTTGTGTGTGACTTGTGATGATGTTGTTCATAGCTGTGTATGTTTACCTAACCTTGCGACTTCCAAAATTAAGTCAAGGTGTAGGGGGGAATATGTCATTCCCCTCTGCTTGGTTTTCTTGGCCTCTCATTTAAGTGTTTATTTATGATTATTGTTCCATTATAGTTTTGCTCATTCGTTTACGTGTTTGTTTTAATGTGTTAATCATTTGGTTTTGATATGTTATTATTATTGTTAATTAGTTAATTTAATTTAATGATGTTTATTGTGTTGAAATTAATTTAATTACAACATTTAATTTTATTAGTAAAGTGATTTGTGAAATATCAAGTATGTAACGCCTCGTTGTGGAACCCAAGAAATGTTATGTCATGTTGTTATCACATGTTGTTGTTAAATGATTTTAAAAGGGAAAAAAAAAAATTATTATCGGATGTTTATGTTTTTGACATAACGTTTCTTGGGTTCCACGGCAGGGTGTTACAGCTTGGTATCAGAGCCAAGGTTCTAATACTGGGTGCTCTAGTTCATGTGAGCCCACTAGGTTGTCCTAGGTGTTAGATTCCTGTGTGTGTGTGTTACTTGGTTTCTTATGTCTTTGAACTGAGACTCACCTTTGACCTTGTGTAGGATCATGCCACTAAGGCGAGGTCATTTTAGAGGTTGTGGTGGTGGCCGAGTAGTGAATCCTTACGATGCTCCACCGCAAAGTTCA
The DNA here is from genome assembly GCA_007115665.2 of Sequoiadendron giganteum. NCBI lineage: Eukaryota > Viridiplantae > Streptophyta > Pinopsida > Cupressales > Cupressaceae > Sequoiadendron > Sequoiadendron giganteum. The sequence continues at coordinate 757,755,223 of CM021100.1, forward strand.
CATGAAAGTGAACATGGAGAGTAGCCTAATCCTCCAGGAAATGATAATGAGGTTCTGAATCAACCTACTGCATGAGACCTTCTATGTCTCTTACTCAAGTAGGCTTTAGCACATCTCGGGCCTAGACAAGGAATTGATCAAGAAGTGGACAAGGAGAGAGACAGGACACCACCTAGGAGGATAGCTCAAACTGTGAAAATGGATGTCTTAGCTGCAGGGCACATGAGGGACTTGTTGAGGGCACACCCTCCTATTTTCAATGGAACTGGTGGAGGTTTGGAGGTGGAGACATGGTTACTAGATTTAGGTGGTGTTTTTCCATGCACCTATATGGTAGTAACACCCATACAAGATGTGCTATCATGCATCTTAGAGGATTTTCCTCTACTTGGTGGCAACTGGAGGAGCAAAAGCTCCATTTAGAGATAGGATCAATGTCGTGGGAAATGTTTTTTGAGCGTTCTAGAGTGTGCTTCTTATCCAATCACTGGAGGTAGTGTCGTGCTAATGAGTTTCATGACCTGTGCCAGATGGCAATGTCTGTGGAGCAGTTCGAGCGTAGATTCTACGAACTCAAACAATATGCAGGTATAGCAGATGATGAGGTGATGCTAGTTCAATATTTAATTTGGGGCTTGAATGCCCACATCAGTGATGGAGTTAGAGTCTTCGAGCTAAAGACAATGGAGGTTGTAGTTAAGGAAGCTCAAATTATAGAGGAGAATTTGTCCATGGCGTTAGGAGGACACACAGGTGTTTTGATTGGTAGTGCTTCTACCACAAGATTTGGTCTGCGCAGTGGTTAGATTTAGACAGGTGGTTCCTCTCGGAACCAATAGGCACCCTCTAAGGGTGGAAAATAGCAGGAAAATTATTCATAGAAGAATAGAGGTTCTTAGAAGTAGTTTGGAAAGAATTGTAATTGAATGCATAATAAGCATAATCGACAAGACTAGCCTACTTAGAGTGCACAGTCGACAATCAGCAGAGGCAGTTTCTAGCAGTTGAATGCACCATTTGGTGGCCGAGGTTTTGACAGAGGTATGGGTAGGGGCACTAGATGCTTCTCATGTGGTCAGTAGGGCCATATTGTGAGGCAATGCCCGATGCGAGGTAATTCAGGGTTTGGTCAGCAACCCGCAACTTCAGACCCGATGGTTGGCAATGTAGTACGTTCTCATAGAGTCTTTGCTATAGTGGACAATCATCAGGAAGAACACCAAAATACTGTGGTTGAATCATTAGGTCAGTTATAGGGTGTTAGAGTTTCTATTTTATTTGATTCTAGTGCATCTAATTCTTTTATCTCTCCTTCTATTGTTGAACAATGTAGACTTATGGTGGTTAAGCAAGGCATTAGGTGGTAGGTAGAATTGGCTTCTAGGGCTAAGGTAGTGGTTGAATCCCTTGTTCGTGATTGTGGACTAGGATTGGATCATTATTTACCTTAGTTGATCTTTGAGTTACACCCCTTGGGTCATATGATATTGTTCTGGGAATGGATTGGTTAGAACCTCCTAGTGCAATGAGAGATTGTTGACGGAAGACTGTGAGTTGTCTAGATGACTCTGGTGCAAAGAATGAGATAGTTGGTGTGCAGAAACCCATTTATTTCCAGATTATTTCCACTATGCAGTTAAGAAGGTGTATGCGACAGGGCTATCAACTATTTTTAGCTACTTTTAGTGACTTGGAGGTAGGGGACAGTCGAGAGATATCCCTTGATGATTACCCTATTCTCAGAGAATTTGCGGATGTGTTTCTTAGTGATATTCCAGGTATGCTGCCGAAATGGGATATTGATTTCCATGTTGATCTAGTTCCTAGACTTGAGCCTATATCTAAGGCTCTGTACAAGATGAATACATAGGAGTTGGAAGAGCTTCGATTGCAGTTGGAGGAGCTCTTGGCTAAGGTTTTCATTCAATCGAGTGTTTCGCCTTGGGGAGCACCTATTATCTTCGTGAAGAAAAAGGATGAATCCCTCAAGTTATGCATTGATTACCAACAATTGAATAAGGTGACGGTCAAGAATCGATATCCTTTGCCTAGAATTGATGACCTTTTTTACCAGATTAAGGGAGAAAATGTGTTCTCTAAGATTGATTTAAAATCTGGATATCATTAGTTGTGTATTTCAGAAGCCGATATAGATAAGACTGCATTTTGAACTCGTTACAGACACTACGAATTCACTATGGTAACATTCGGGTTAATTAATCCACCGTCATTTTTTATGAGCTTGATGAATGGTGTCTTTTGTACGTACCTAGACCGCTTTCTTTTAGTGTTTCTCAATGACATTTTGATTTATTCTAGAAATATGAAGGAGCATGAGGAAGACATGAGACAGGTAATGCAGTGTTTGAGGGAGAACCAGTTGTTTGTAAATCTATCGAAGTGTGAGTTCTTCCAGACTGAGGTGAAATACATTGGTCATGTTCTTTCTGGAGAGGGGATTGTTGTGGATCCTTCAAAGATCCAAGCCATTATGGATTGGGTCATGCCTACCAATGTTCCTGAGGTTCATAGTTTTATGGGTCTACAAGGGTATTATAAGCGGTTTGTTGAAGGATTCTCTAGAATTGCTCATCCTCTTACTTCTCTTCAAAGGAAAGGGAAGAAGTTCATTTGGTCAGATCATTGTTAGTTGGCCTTCCAGAAACTCAAGGAGAAGTTAATGAGTGTGCCTATATTAGTTGTTCCTGATCCTATGAAAGACTTTGTAGTATGTATTGATGCGTCTTTGGAGGGTCTAGGAGTTGTTTTGATTCAGGAAGGTCGTGTGATAGCCTATGAGTGTCGCAAGCTCAAGGATCAAGAACTGAACTACCCCACTCATGATCTAGAGTTAGCGGCAGTCATTCATGCTTTGGTTCATTGACATCATTTTTTGTTAGGTCATTGTTTTGAGCTACACAGTGATCACCATAGTCTGCAATTCATATTTACTTAGCCTAATCTTCATGCTAGGCAGAGACGGTGGATGGAGTTCTTGTGTGAATATTAATTTGAAGTCAAATTTATTTAGGGGAAAGAGAACGTGGTAGCGGATGCTCTTAGTCGGTGTAGACATGAGATATCTGTAGTGACTCTAGGAGTTGATTTGAGGAGTCAGATAGTGGTAGCACTTCCTACAGACAGCTTATGTTAGGAGGTGAAGGCAGAGTTGGATTTAGATAGACCCTTGGAGGCTAGGTTTGTAGATTATACGCTTGATTTCGATGGTTTGTTGCGACATTTGGGTCGTATTTATGTGCCACTTGCAAATGGACTTCGTACCATGATTTTGTCAGAGGCACATCGAGTGCCATATTCAACTCATCCTGGTGTCAAGAAGATGCATGTGGATCTTCGTCAGTTATACTTTTGGCTTGGGATGAAGCGTGATATTGCCAATTTCATTACGATATGTCTAGAGTGCCAGAGGGTTAAGGCTGAGCACCAACATCCTGTCCTACCATTAACATGATGCCATCATGGCCACTATCGACAGGTTGACTAAGGTAGCTCACTTCTCTCTGGTTTGTTCATCAAATATTGCCTCTTCCATGGCAAAGATCTTCATGGAGGATATTATACGTTTGCACAGAATCCCCTGCAGAATCATATCAGATAGAGATCCTATTTTTACATCAGCTTTGTGGACTTCTCTTCAGCATGCTTTAGGTACATAGTTGAACTTTAGTTCAGCTTATCATCCTAAGATAGACGGTCAGACTGAGAGGGTTAATTAGGTGCTTGAGGATATGCTTAGGATGTACGTCATGGATCAGCAGTCACGATGGGAAGAATATCTTTACTTGGTGGAGTTCACATATAATAATGGGTATCATAGCTCCATAGGTATGCCTCCTTTCCAGGCATTGTACGGATGCCCATGTAGGACTCTATTGAGTTGGGATAGACTTGAGGATAGGGTACTTCTTGGACCTGATATGTTGCGAGATATGGAGCAGTAGGTAGATCGTATCAAAGAGCATTTGATCGCGACACAGAATAGACAAAATAAGTACACCGATGCTCATCATGTTGATTGTTAGTATTCTATTGGTGATAGAGTGTTTCTTTGAGTGTGATCGCGAAAGAGCCCAATCCATTATGGAAAAGGATCTAAGCTTGCACCTCAGTTTGTTGGGTCGCTTGAGATTCTGGAGAGGATCGGTCCTGTAGCTTACCAACTTGCCTTGCCGCCTAGCTTGTCATGCATCCATGATGTACTTCATGTATCTATTATTAGACCATATCATCCTGATGTTTCTCATGTACTTGATTGGAATGCTCTACAGGTTGAGGACAGGTAGTTAGCTTTAGAGCCCGTGGGCATTCTATAGCATAGGACACTCACCCTCAAGGGTCGAGACATTGCTCAGGTGAGGGTCTAGTGGGACCCTAGTGACGAGGCTTCTGCTACTTGGGAGGATGTTGCGCATATGAGGGAATTGTATCCCTATCTATTCGCAGGCTTCCAGGAGTAAGCCTCACCCTGGGGGGGAGGATGTAGTGACCCTCCTGATGACATTTTATTTTAGCTATTTTGAGATACTATTAGCAGTTAGATGTTTTAGATTATGATGTTTCAATTCTTTATGTCATGGTTTACATGACCAGTTGTGAAACTCAGTTGATGATACACTTTACTTTATGATGTGATGTTTATTTTCATGAGATGACATTATTATGATGATGATCTATGATGCTCTGTTGTATACATGATGATATTATGATGTGGTTTATGTTAGTTGTATGTTTACGTCAGTTGGTGAAGGAGACGGTTTAGCACTACTCATCCATGAGTGCCCTGCTACATCGCGATTCATTTTCACGATGTGTCTTCATATGTAAATATGTTGTTCATTTGATTGTGCAGTGTTTTGCAGCTTTCAAGTACAGGCATCGAATCCACCTGCTTGTCAGGTCTGAGCAAGCCATGGCCCAATGGAATCATTGAAGGGAGATAGACTTGTCCTCTGTCATGAACCATTGTTCTGAAAAGAATGAGTATCTATTGTCACCCTTATGTCTTGTCGTTTGTTTGTTGTGCGTTCATTGTTGTCGCATCATGTTGTGTTGCTATGTTTTCATAATGTTAATTAGATTAAATTTAATGTTTAAATGAGAATAGTAATGTTGACTTGTTGTTTGATTGCAATGTTTAATTTGGAAAAAAGTTATTTTTATTATTATTAAGGAGTTGAAAGTGAAACGTTAAAATATATTATCTACAAAAGTTATTGTTATTAATTGATTTAATTATTCAAGTTGATGTTTTCAAAAATTGAACAGTTAGTTGTGAACTAGTTGCAAAATATCTTCTGATGACTATTTTTGAAAATCTAACTGGTGGTTGATGTGCATGCAAGACGATGAGTTAATTTTTTGTTCACTTTGAAAATTGTGAAAAGAGTATACTATAGGAAAGATTTTTCATTATTAAAGGGAGGATTTTCGAAAAGAAAAATATTCTCTCTGTAATTTGTTTGCTGGGGTTTTGATTGGGAAAGCTGAAAATTGTTGTTTGGAGACGGTGTTCACATTGTGAAGAATTTTAAGGATTAAATTGCTGAGAATTACGCTTTGTCGTTTTTCATTTCTGGGAAAGCATTCACAGGTTTTCTTCTTTTAGATTTTAATTTTGTTTTAATGAAATTTTGCTGAGTAAACTCTGTTTGAAATATTTGTGAAAATTTGATTGAAAACCTACATGCACAATAGAAAACTGAAATATTAATGTCAAATCTAATGGATTTAAATTAGGGAAGAAAAGAAAAGAAAACCTTACAGAAGAATTAAAATAACAATAACATTCATCCTAAAAAACTAGCCTAAACCTTCTTGTTTTTTCGTAGAGATACAAGTACATATTTTCACTTAATGGGGTGTTGTTCATTTGAGTATTTCGTAGGATATTTGTATAATTTATTCCATGCATGTGTTTTGATGCTTATTGATGCAAGTATTCTGAGTATCTATGATCTTTGTCCTCCTCTCTGGTTAAAATTCTTTGCAATCGTGCCTTACTCAAGCTCTGGTTTAATGTTTCCTTAGGATACTCGCCCCCCCCCCACCGCTATGTTGTGAGTCGATCTTGTACGTAGTCAGCTACTTCTTGCCGCTTTCATACTCTCGGTATCCTCTTTTTGTGTATACAGATTAATGTGTGCGAATCTGTTGTTATATTCAAAGTTATGTTATATCTATTGTGACTATATTGCTTCTTGGTCATGACCAGATGTTTCTGTCACACTAGGTCCCTGTTTGCCATGTGCAAAATGATTCTCTTAGTATAACTGCATATTATATGGCATAATTTTTAGTGTTGCATGCGTGTGGATTTGTTTATTGTTCATTTATCCTGTTAAATGAGTCACATGCAAAGCAGGCTTGATTATGGCATCACCATCACTATATGTTGAATTTGTACACTCACTTTCCTCCACTCCAAACTCGTGCACTTTTACGTTGCTTTTCACCTTGGAAGAAATCCTTGTGATCTTCGTTTAATCATTCAACCTTTAGTTATTCATGTGTGGTTTTGTCTTATTGCCTTGTTGGCCGGTGTGACTGTATGTCCTGTGTATCAAGCTATTAGAGAGAGTTGATTATCATTCTTTCACCTGGTAAACATCTCTGTCTTCTTTCGTTGCTTGTTATAGCGGCAGTTCCTTTCCATGATAGGGCGTATAACTATTTTGAACCTCCGTAATTTGATTCGCAACCTCTCACAGTTGCAACGCTTGAGCACAAAAGGTGGTAAAAGTTTGATGTCAATCATGACCTTTCCCTATCAAGATTTTCTTCTCCTTAACCAGTTTGTGAGCGGTAGTGGCCTTTTGTTTTCTCTCTAATGCTTAGATTTGGTTATTATTGTTAGTATTGGTGACCCAGTGTTTCTCCATACGAATCTTGTTTGATCATTGATCTGAAATGAATACTTGTATTTCTTTTTCTTTTTTGCATTGCCTAAACTATCTCCACTGGTATGCACGGTCAGCTGTATTTCTAGACAAGTAAATATTCCTATGTTCATGATATTGCATGCGTATTAAATGCATGGGGTTTTTTGTCAGATCAACTAGTGTAATTCTTAGTTCGCAGTCATTATTTATATTCTTATCGCTTAAAACGGGTATAGGGAGTACGGGCACTTTAAATGTATATGTTTTATTTATAAATAAGTAACGATAGTCGTCCTCGGGAAACTTGGTGTGTTCTCATCAACAATTCGTTGATGATACTATGCTCATGGGTCAAGCTTCTGTGTCTGAAGCTGAATCTATTAAACAACTGCTTGACAAATATGGGAGAGCTTTAGGACAGCTGATCAACAATCAAAAAAGCTCATTGTTCTTTTTCAATACTCTGGCTCATCGACAGACCAAAATTGCCAGAATTTTGGACTGTAAGGTGGAATCCCTTCCTGTTACCTATCTAGGTCTTCCTTTAAGTTTGAAACCTCCTGATGCTTTCTGGATTTTGTTGGTGGATAGATTTAGTAGAAAGCTTGCAGGTTGGAAAGGTGCTCTGCTTAGCCAAGCTGGTAAGCTTCAGCTCCTCAAAGCCTCCCTTCAGAATCTCCCTATCTATGCCTTGAGCCTCTTTAAGATCCCTGCCAAATATGCTGACACAATTGAAAAAATTCAAAAAAGATTTCTTTGGTCGGGTGTTGAGGAAAATAAAAGAATTCCCTTAATTGATTGGAATCTGGTCTGTAGACCTAAAAAGAATGGCGGACTTGGGTTAAGAAGAATTAGATCTATTAATAAAATCCTCTTGGCTAAGCAAATTTGGAGAATTTTCTCCTCCTCCGGGGAGTGGATTGATATTATGGCTAGCAAATATCTAGATAACAATTGCTCTGCCATTATTAATAAGGACCCCCACCTTCTTCCAAGAGGATCTATATGCTAGAACAATTTAATTATTGGAAAAAAGATTGTGGAGGAAGGCATTGGTTGGCAAGTGGGAAATGGTAATAGTACCAGATTCTGGGAAGACAGATGGCTTTTTAAGGAACCCTTGATAAATATCAATCCCTTCAGAGATTGGGCTGAGAATTGCAAGGCTTGGTTTGGTACTTATGTGAAAGATTATAGAGTGAATGGTAATTTGGTGGACTTAAGCAGAGTTAGTCAGGCTTTGGCCCCCATCCAGATTACGTTGTTGGCAGTTAGACTTAGCTCGGAGCAGCTGGAGGACCGTGAGGTCTGGATTGATGATCCCTCTGGTAATTTTTCTGTGTCTTTTGCTTTTGCTAAGCTCACTTCTTCTCTGGATCATCCTCCCTTTTGGTCTAAAGCTTGGTGCAATAATCTGATACCTAAAATTAATATCTTCTTTTGGATCTTGCTTCAAAATAAGTTGCTAACGATTGACAACTTGTATAAACGGGGATTTCAAATCCCTAATAGATGCTGTCTTTGTAAGATGGATGTTGAATATGTTAATCATTTATTCCTTCATTGCTCTTTTGCTGCTTCTCTTTGGGAAAATTTTAACAGATTATGGAACCTCTCTTGGGTCTTCCCAATGCTCATTGAAGAACTCTTTTCTCAATGGAAAGCCTCGACAAGGAATCCTTTACTTAGATTTTTTTGGGAGCTATCATTCCCTCATATAGCTTGGGGCATCTGGAAAGAACGCAACAACATAATTTTTAGGGGCAAAGAAGCCTCTGTGGATTATGTCTTTGATAAAATTGCCGGATCTCTAAAGGAAAACTTCAGTGTCGTGGCTCAGAAGGATAGGAAGACCTTGAATGCAGAGTTCTCGAAATATGATCTTTGTGTTGCTAAGGAATGGAACATAAACCCCATACTATCTAGCTTTACTATGAAGGATAAAAAGGACAGAGAGGGAGTTTGCTGGTCTTTTTCGCCTAATGGGTGGATCAAAGCTAGCTTTGATGGTGCAGCTAAAGGCAATCCGGGGGTGGCGGGCTGTGGAGGAGTAATAAGGGATTCCTATGGCAACTTCATGGGTGCGACGGCCTCTCCTCTTGGCTCTCAAACTAATCACCTAGCGGAGGTGGCTAGTGCTTACCATATTATAAATTTAGCCTAAAGTCTCAATATTAAAAACTTATGGCTTGAAGGAGACTCCAAAAACATAATTGACTGCCTCTGTGGCAAGTCTCCTCCCTCATGGACCATCAAATTGTGGATTGATGAAGCTAAATTGAAATTGGTCAAGTTTGAAAAAATTAAAATAACACACGCCTATAGAAAAGCCAATGTTGTTGCAAACTTTTTTGCTAATGAAGGAGTTAAGAGTAAAGAAGTGTGTACCTGGCTTAATAATAGCGATCTAAATATTAAAGTTTGTGCCCTATTAAACTATGATAAATCACATGGTAAGGTGTCATGTTATCCCTTTAATGAGGACAGGTTGGATCTTTCACATCACAATCATTAGATTGTATGGGACCGAACTCTGTGGAGTAATTTGCAAGTTTACTCCGCACGCTTTGTAGGTGCTTAGATTTGGCGGGGCCAATTTTAGAAAGGATTGTGTTTGGTTCTTCCTCACTGTGTCGACCGATATGGGTGGGGATAGAAAGTGAACTGAGTCTGACAGCTATGAAACCCACATGAAAAATGCTAAGGTTTGGAACAAGATAAAAAGTGGAGGTCTTATTCCTTTTCTGGAGAAGCTTCATGGTTCTGATCTGGAGGCTACGAATCTCTTTGCCAAAAATTGGCATGATGGTAACTTGACTCTATTCGGCAGGAATGTGGAGCTCAATGAAGATCTAATTGCCAAAGTTACGGGATTACCTACTGATGGGAAGAAATTTTTTAGGGACAGGGCTTACTCTGATAAAGTTGTTATTAGATTCCCCAAAAATGACAAGGAAAAGCAAAAATTGGTCAAAATTGTGAACAGTTACTTTGATGTTGATTCCATAAAATCTATATGGAGAAAGGTCCTTCAGGCTATTATGGAGTATATCATGGTGGACAGGCGTTTTACTAAATTCTATGGGTACCACTTCGCCCTCCTCAACCATTTCCGCAAGGTAAGGGTTTCTATCCCTTATTATCTCTTCTGCTCTCTGAAGAAAAGTTTGGAGGACAATAAAAAAAATCCCAAAAGATTTCCTATTCTTCATACTGGGTTAATTAGACTTATTGTTGAATATATGCATGTGCATACCCCTGCTACCTCGGAAGCCAACCCTGATGTTGATAGTGATGATACTGAGCCCAGTGGCTCAGAATATTTGCCTAACCCTAGCCCTGGCCCAAAAGCCCCTAGTTTGCATGCTGGCCCTTCCAGGGAACCGAGTAAAATCCGGGTTGCGTTTGAGCCCAACTGTCCTCCTTCTAAGATCAGCCCTGCTGACAAGACTACCCAGGCTAAAAGCCTTGTCTCCTACACCGAAGATTCCTCTGAGTCGAAAGAAGCTGATACCAACATTTTTGAGCATCGTGTGGACCCTTTACCGGACATACACAATGTCGACAATTCCCCTGTTAACACTGGTAAAGAGCCCTCCCTGGATTTTCTCAACCTGGCTAAAACCAATTCCGAGTTCCATTCTAAACTCTTGGATTGGACCTTCTCTGAAATCAATGAGCTTAAAATTAAAAATTGGGCCCTGCAGAGTAAGATCGAGGAAATGGGTGTTAAGATTGTTGAATTGGGTAAGAAAGAAGTGGTGCATAGTAACAGGAACACTGATATCGATGTTGAGTGATTAAAAAATAACATCTGAGCTATTGCGGAACAGAACAACCGTATAGCAAGACATAATGCTATAATTATTAATGCAATGACTGAAAAGCTTGACAAAGCCCAACAGGGATCTCTGGTGGTTGACCTAGAAGATACTGAAGATAAAAGCCAGGACACGAATGGAGGAATTTCTAGAAGAACCCACGCCAATTTGAAGCTCAAGGCCCCCTTAACCCCGAAAATGGTTCAAACCTTCAAAAAAGGGGTTAAAGATATGCAGGATATGGAGGCGGAGACAGAGACTGTCCTTAGGTCTCTGAAGTAATGGTTGTTCTGTGTTCTTTTTCTGCTGTCCTTTCTTTTTTGACCCTCCTGGTCCTTTTTACCTGATTGTTGTTGGTTTTTTCTTGGGCAGCTATTTTTTGGGAGGACCTTTGGTGTTCTCTTCTCTTTTTTGTAAACTCTGTGGTTTCAGGTCCCTGTAAAACCCCTTTTACCCTTTTATCAAAAACGACAGTCGTGTTTACCTTCCTTTGGGAATATTGTATCTAAGCCTTAATGGATTTTCGTTTGTCTTATTAAGACTTCTCGTGGTTACTTTGAACCTAATACAATGACCTTATGTCATAATCTTACTTTGGTTCATAAGGTGTATTCGCTTAAGTGTAGTTATATCGAATAGTCAAGAGCTAGTAATATACTCTATTATTGTTTAAATCACAGATATTCATATTAAATAATGACAAGAATTTTTATATGTTTTTAAGTATTTAATTTTAAGTCTTATCTTATACTTTATAAAATAGTCCTTAGATTGTAATACATTTGTAATGTTATTTTATAGTGATGAAATGTATTAAATAATTGTAATAAGTAAATATGTCTTTTAATAAGGTTTTTAGTGCTTCAATTTATCATTGTAGAATTGTAATTTGAATATTAACTTGTATGGAAGAGGTTATTATCTCTTAGTCAATAATTTTATAACATATTTATATGAATCATGTATGAATCAAAAACATGAATGAAATCTAGTTATCTTATTTTTAAAAATTATTTGTTGGCTCGTACCATACTAAATGTGTGGGATTGTTGTGTTGTGGAAAATGTTTAGGCCTTGTATCATTAAAAGTTAAGGGCTTTTCTTTTTGGGATTATGATTTATTCTTTTATTGTCCAGAGGCACAGTTTATCTTTTTTCTTTATAGGGGAAACATGTTATTTATATCCTTATGTGAGTTGGCCTTGTTTTTGCCAAGTATGTTGTGTAGTCAAGTTGGTTTCTTATAAAATTATGGTATCATTTGATGGGATTATGTGAATGTTTATTTCCATGTTGTATGGCTATGTTCCACTTTAGTCAGTAAGTTGTACCATAGGAGGAGTGGCTTTTGTTAGGGGCCAAACTCAGAAGTGGTTGCATGGGTAACCTCTCAGAAGTTAGTAACCAAGTAATAACCTTAATAATTTTTAGGGGTTGGGTAGTTTAATTTAACCATACAGATAATATTCCCTCGCTTTGGACTTTAACGCTCGTTTAGGTTAGCGCAGGTTGAGAAGGCCTGGAATGGCAACTCAAACACTTCATCTTCTCGAGAAGTGTTCCGAAGCCACATAAGTTTGTATAGGGGTCGGAAGTCGTTAGAGGTTGCCAAGGTAACTGTGTTAGAGGGTCGGTAACCTAGGAAGGCTATCCAGGGTAACCTACTACATTTATGTGATGACACTCTTGTCCTAGTACACTTGATTGTTCACTTGTGATGGTGAGTCACCTTTGGGAGTATGTCAGTTATCTTGTTATTGTGATGTCATGTGTGTCGACCATGTGTTGTGTGATTTTTGTCTTGTTGTCTGTATGACTTGAGGACATGTTCTATCTCCTTGCACAGGGGGTGGGCTTTCGAGTTCCAAATGGTTGGGAGGAACGTGCCACATCTTCCATTGGGTCCCTTGTAGGTGATTTCATTCGTGACATGTTTGTTCTGGATAGGAATCTGGATTGCACTTCGTTCACCGAGTTGTTCGTTGGACGAGTTCGTGGACATGCTCGTCTTCTTTTCTTGATCTTATTCCTCATTGTAAACACTTATGATGTTACATGAGCTTTTTATGTATTGCTACTTGTATTGCTCTAAGATTTGTCACAATCTCACTTATTGTTATGTAATCTTTGATGTAATGTATCTAGACATATTTATCCTCATAAGTTGATCTATTTATTGTTCTTGTGATGTTATGATTTTATTACTTAAGTAGCGTAGTTGTGGAACCCTAAAACGTTTATGTTATGTTGTTATCACATGTTGTTAAATGATTTTAAAAGGGAAAAAAATTATAATTGGATGTTTTTATTTTTGACATAACGTTTCGTGGGTTCCACGGCGGGGTGTTACAAAATATTTAATTAGATATTAAATTAGTTTGTAAATTTAAAGGTTTGTAGATTTAAATGAATAGTGTATTTTTAATTATCGATATTAAATGTTTTTAATTGTAAGATGAGTAATACCTTAATTGCAATATTGTTAATTTGTAAATTAATTATTAGATAATATTTTGTTTATTTAATTTCTATTTTGGATTTTATTGGAAAGGAAATCTTGACGATATTGGTTAATTTGAAAAGAAGGAAAGATTGGGCATGCAGATACATGCATAGTTTTGAACTGAATTCTCTTAGGAAATTTTGGATTATTTTTGTTTTGGGGGAATCTCTAACAGTCTGAGCGGATTTCATTCTGAAAGTTCAAAAAATCTAGTTGTGCATTTCTTGCAAGAATGGTTGGTCAACGATGGGGGATCTCCTTGAGTATTTATGTAAATCAGTGTGGGTACCAAGAAAGTTATTGATTTCACAATGTCTTCGGAAGGACCTTGACTTGCATGTGACCGTGGTGGTTTGCTAAGATGGTATGTCGGTGTCCGTGTTGCTTATATGTTCCAATGAAAATAGCAATGGAAGAGAGGTATGCGTCTATTAGAAGTTTAGAAATATTTTTGAACTAGTGGAATAGTTCCCATTTCAAAATATGTATTGCATGCCATTCTCACTACGATTAGTTGATCTTTCAATCAAATGGATTTACCATCATGTCAGATAATGACCGACCATCAATTATTGCCGACCTACACCCAAAGCCTTTTATCCAGTCCCTAGTAAGGCCATTTATTCATCAGCATGGCGTAATGGATTAATAGACTTGCAGTTGATCATTTGAGTTGCATCCTATCATTTCTGTACTAGTTTATGTTTTTGCCTTATGCATACATGCCTACCCAGTCTGTTGCATTAAATCGGCCTTATTTTCCCATCATCATGTCTGGTGGATGTCTATAGCCCATTCCAGAGTATCCATTCTTGTGTGGCCAAGGGAATTTATTGGGGGGTGAAGTTGTTGGCTTTGGCCGCTTCTTCCCCATGGTAGCCAGCGTGAGCATGAAGGTCTGCCATGTGCACCCAATGATCAACTACTTTTGTAATGCTATAACAGTTACTGACTTGTGAGATTAGTGCAGCCCTCTCCACTCTCTGTCATGCCATCTCATGCTTTCCATTTTTCACTTTTATTTTTATTTGCCCCTTGTATCAACCTCTCTCTTTAAACATATGATTTACTTTGTGATTCTCTGTTCGTACTGTAATCTTCCTCCTACATAAAAAAGATGCTCCATTTCATGGCGTTCAATCCAAATCCATCAGAGAGTGTCTTTCAAATTCCTATTTGTGTGTGTCTCTATCTTGATTATAAGAGTAGTTTCAGCATAAATTAGGCTTCCAGTTTATACACAACAGCTCATTTTAAATAATTCATATATATATATAGATTTGATTATTTATATACATATATGTGCATTTTTATGAAGTGCTTGATAAATCTTATCTCTGCCTTATTCTTTTTATAAATATTTTGGTGTTTCGATTTATCCAATTTGATCGATAACCTTGTTCCCATTTCCATACACCATGTTCATTGGAATCACCTCCTTAACAATCTCAATGATATTCTTTGACTGGAATAAAATGTCTTCTGATCGTATATTTCTTTATATTGTGGCTAGATTTTATGAATGGTTTCGATACTGTATAAAGTGGATTTTTTTCCGTGCACCTTATTCTCAATATTGAATATTTCATCTCATTCAATGGTTCTATTTGGCATGTGATTTATATTAGATTCAATAGGTTCAAAATTTGAGGAATACATTTTAAGTCTGCATCTTCTTTGAGGATGTATGTATGAATTGGATCCTGCGTCGATGTTGTTTGATAGTTATATCTTATAAAATGCATAATTCAATACTTTGAAAATCATATTGTATATGTCGATTTCATTCGAAAGTCTACGACTTTATTCAATAATTATATTTAGGGCTTGGTAGTCGATACTATGTTTTCAATAAACATTCATTATATTTGGCAACCGATAACCTTAGTAGCATAGCATGCGATTTTATATTTTATTGATTCATTTGTTATTTGATAGTTTCTATTGGTATTTTGATTTCCATTCATTAGTTATTCTTGGTATGTTGTTTATTCATTGGCTATTCTGATTTTTCGTATTCGATGTTTAAGCTTTGTGTTTGGAATTTGGGTTATTTTGATTTTGTTGTGATTTATATTTCAATCTTTGTAGTCAAAAGAGTGTTTGTTGTTATTATGGAATATGAATCGTATAAGATTAATATGATATTATAATATTTGGTTTAGTTAGAAATCTTTATAACGGGATTAAGATTTACGAATTAAAAGTGATTTAACCAAATAACAATAATCACTCTCAGATATATCTAGCAATATAAAGGATTTTATGTCAGTATTTGGAATTGGTCTTTTCTTGTTTTTTTCTTAGAAATATCTAACATGGGATTTTGCATATTTGAGAAAGCCATTCTCTTAGGGACATTGAAATTTAGATTAAGTAATCATTTATGCCGACCTGTTCTTGAGTTGAATTTAGGTTGATGTCAATCTCTTATCGTTATCTAAGTATAAGAGTGCCTACCTTTTTGGAAATAAGCTTCATCATCATTATATACAAAATGGTAATATATAGATATAGATTTAGATACATATATACTATATGTTTACATGGTGCCTTTGATTACTTAAATAATATTATCCTGTGGGAATACATATAAATTGGAATGATGATTTTAATATCCTCAAATCTTAGTGCCTTATCAAAATGTATGTGTTGCTTTTTTTTCCCGTGAGTATTTCGACCTTTAATGTGTTTTAAATATGTAATTTAATTAATAGGAATATGTTCTTCTTTTAGTTTTCCTTCCTTTTAGATGACCTTGGAAGCTATTTTTGTAGAAGGGAAGGGAGGGTTCATGTTATTAATTTATGATTTCTTTCATAAGAATGAAAATTAAATTAAGTAATTATTTATATATAGAAGTAAATAAGTGAAATTAAAATAAGTAAATAAAATATTTGTGATATTTAAAACAAGTAGTGGTATTTATTTAGAAGGTAAAGAATTAGCTTACTCTCTTTGATTTATTAGTGAATGGTGATTAATTTTATTGCATTCCATAGTTGCTTGTGAATTAAATAATTGAAATGTTGTTATTGTATTCAGTTGTAATTTAAATATTAGGGTTCTTATATTATTTTAATGGTTGATTTGTAAGTTATCCTTATGGATAGTTATTTTGAATACTTGTGGTTGATATCATGATTTTCGAATAGAGATATTTGCATAACGAGTTTATATAATCTTTTACTATGATAGTGTTTTTCATTTTGGTATGTCCTTCTATTCATTGTTGATTTCTTTTAAGGTTAATTGATAGTTAAATTGTTACACTCATAAGTGAATCCGCATTTACATAGTTCAAATACTTAAGAGTTGAGTGACAAAGAATTAGAACTGAAAGCCATTTTAGTCTTCTAACAATGTTTTATCTAGTATGTCTTTGTGAGATTCTTTAATTGATTAAATGATTTGTAGCATTGCATGGGAGGTGAATTCCTTCTAGGGTCATGATTAATTGATTTGATTATTGAATATGCTTTCTTTTAGAATTATTTTGTGTGCAAAGCTCCATGAGTTATATTTCATTGAATAAGGGTTAGTTTCTTTTATGCCTAACAGATGACTAGTGAAATTAATTTATGATATCATTATTTGTAGTAGATAGTCCTCTAATTTGAGTAAGGTGTTAAAGAAATTGCTAGGTTGTTTCACTTATAGAGATTTGATTTAATGACTGGTGGCTTAGTAGCATAAAATATGGAAGTGATGCCTATGTGCTTACTAGATGTTGTGAGTTTGCTTGAAAGGTGAATTCTTGATTGATGTGATAATCCTGTGATCTTCTAGTTGTTCAAAGGATGAGTTAATTGATGTTTCTTTTTGGATTGGTTCACTTCTTGTATTGTCTTTGAGTTATGGGAATCTGTGTTTTAAGTTTCTTCATTGGGTAGATGTTTACTTACCTCCGGAGGCTAGAGGAATTATGTGTTTGTTCTTTTGTTATTGGACCTTTGTATCCATCATTTTACTTGGAGAGTATGTGTATGGGTGGTACCTCCTTATTTCATGATTTGAAACTTTATGTAGTCACAAGGTGGTCATGCCTTGTGTGTTTTTCTTTGAAGAACGCCTTTATGTGTTAGAGTGTTGAGGTACACCCTTTATTTGACTTTAGTCTTTGGGTAACCATAGGGGAGAGTGGACCTTCATGGGGCCGGTGTACAAGTGGTCGTCCATGAAAGAGTTTCGTTAAATAAGTGATAACCTAATTAATGTATCTAGTGGGTTGGGTTAATTAAACACATAACAAGACTAAAAAATGCACCTCACCCCTGGCGTTAGTGTTGTCAAAGGCTAAGGATGGGTGGGAAGACTTGGTTGGTAAGGTCACTGCCTTGTCTCCACGAAAGGTAAGTGGCTCCACATGATTCACCCTATGGGGTGACACCTTGAGATAGGTTTTCTAGCTAAGCATAGATGGAGGCAGCTCCTAGTGTTAGGTAGTCTAGTTAATCCATGTAAGGCCATGCGATGACACGCTCCCACTATGCCCATTGTTTTCCCTTATTCTTGTTGCCTCTGAAGTTTTATTATTGTTGTTGCTTATGTTGTTATGTAGTCTTGAGTTGTGTGGTGATTGTCCTTTATGTTTTTGACCTTGTTGGGTGAGGGTCCTCTTGTCATCTCCTAGCATGGGGGGTGTTCCTACGGGTTCACTTGGTCGGGTGGAATGTGTTACACACCCATTGGGTTCCCCACCAAGGATTGTGAAGTTGCAGAGATGTACTAGTTGTAGTGACCTCAGAGCTTCACTAGGAGGAAGATTGCACCTTTTTATGTATTCAATTTTTCATTATTGTACTCTTCGGATTATAATTTACACTTTCCAATATCATAAGGGAAGCAACATTGTAATGTAATTTTGGTATCTTATGTGTTGTATCTATGGAAATATGTTTCACGAATGTATTATGAATTTAAAAATTGTAATGTAATAATAGGTTATTCATGTATTTCCTTATTTATCTTATTCGTGTTTGGATGTATGATTTGTAATATTTCTTATTCACACTTCTATAATTTATCTAGTTTGGTTTCGTTTAACGTTGTAGTTGGTTTGGGTTTGTTTTGAGTAGTGCACCATGTTACCCCATGGGACTAGGTTGATGCTATATGATATATTTATGTTGATTAATTATTTAATTAAGTTAAATGTAATTGTTGTATTTTAAAAAAAATTATTCTATTATTGTTAGTTGTTGTGTCCTATGGGGTTCTCATGGCGGGGCATTACAATATGGTATCAAAGCATTGGGTTCATACACTAGGCACTCTGAATACAATGAGCCCATTATGTTGACCTAGTGTGTGTACTCATGTAGTTATGTTATCCTTTGTTAACCATTAGCGGTTGACGACCTCAAATGGGTCCGTAGTTGGCGTGTGGTTCAATGGTGCAGAAAATCGGTGGAAGGGATAGGACCCTCAGTGTAGTGCACAATGCATCGATATCCTTTTTGTCGGGAAACACATCATGGACCCTAAGGTAGCCTTGTGTGTTTCCAGTGAAGTGATTTGTGTGCATGTATTTATATTTTGTGCTTGTCTTTTGACATGAGTCATTTTTGCATGAGGCTAGGTGGTATTTGTTTTCTCGTGTTCGTTGTTGTATCCTTGAGTTGGTATGGAGTGTAAGTTTGATCATCTTGGATGTAATCTCTTAAATGATGTTATTAAGTTAAATGACAATTATTACACCTTGATTAATGCTTGCTTCACCATTCTGTATGGTTTTGGGATGATATTTCATTGGATTTTGATGATCATGACATTATGAATTGATGTTTATGTTATGTTGGATTTATGGAATTAGCATTTTGTTGGATAATTTTGAGTACATGTATCTTATGGCTTATGCTTATGCTTGTTATGTAGATGATTAATATTGTCTTTTGATGTTGCTTAAAATGACATGATTGTATTCCATGTTTTGGTTATTGTATAAGGTCTTGCTGAGGGGAACAAGGTAGCATCACTCGTTTGTAAGCACCTTGCTACACTGCGACTTCTTCTCACGGTGTGTTTGCTAATTTATATATATATGTATATTTTGTTTGACACCTTGTTTTATGTTGGTTGCAGGTACCGGGTACCGACTCCACCTGCACTATCAAGTTTGAGTGTACCCCAAGAACCCAATGGGTATGATGTGGATATAGGTGATGACAAAAGGACCCCAACCCATGTTGGTAACCATGTTTGATAGTTGTTCTTTTTGTCAAGTTACTTCATTTTGTATCTCTCATTTTTTGTGTTTGATTTGTGATGGTGTTGTTCATAGCTTTGTATGTTTACCTGACCTTGCGACTTCGAGGATTAAGTCAAGGCATAGGGGGGGAAGATGTAGTATCGCCGCACTTGGTTTTCTTGGCCTCTCGTGTAAGTGTTTATTTATGATTTTTGTTCCGTTATGATTTTGCTCGTTTCTGGTTATTTGTTTAATTGTTGGTTTTAATGTGTTAATCGTTTGGTTTTGATATGTTATTATTATTGTTAATTAGTTAATTTAATTTAATGATGTTTATTGTTTTGAAATTAATTTAATTACAGCATTAAATTTTATTAGTAAAGTGATTTGTGAAATATCAAGTATTTAATTAGATATTAAATTAGTTTGTAAATTTAAAGTTTTGTAGATTTAAATGAATAGTGTATTTTTAATTGTAAGATGAGTAATACCTTAATTGCAATATTGTTAATTTGTAAATTAATGATTAGATAATATTTTGTTTATTTAATTGCTATTTTGGATTTTATCGGAAAGGAAATCTTGGCGATATTGCTTAATTTGAAAAGAAGGAAAGATTGAGCATGCAGATACATGCATAGTTTTGAACTGAATTCTCTTAGGAAATTTTGGATTATTTTTGTTTTGGGGGAATCTCTCACTGTCTGAGCGGATTTCATTCTGAAAGTGCTAAAAATCTGGTTGTGTATTTCTTGCAAGAATGGTTGGTCAACGATGGGGGATCTCCTTGAGTATTTCTGTCAATGAGTGTGTCAAGAAAGCTATTGATTCTGCAACGTCTTCAGAAGGACATTGTCTTGTATGTGACCGAGGTTGTTTGCTAAGATGGTATGCCTGTGTCCGTGTTGCTTATATGTTCCAATCAAAATAGCAATGGAAGAGAGGCATGTGTCTATTAGAAGTTCAATACTCTTTTTGAACCGGTGGAATAGTGCCCATTTTAGAATATGTATTACATGCCATTCTCGCTATGATTAGTTGATCTTTCAATCAAATCGATTTACCATCATATCAGATAATGACCGACCATCAATTATTGTCGACCTACACCCAAAGCATTGTATCCAGTCCCTAGTAAGGCCATTTATTCATCAACATGTCGTAATGGATTAATAGACTTTTAGTTGATCAGCTGAGTTGCATCCAATCATTTGTGTACTAGTTTTTGTTTTCGCCTTATGCATACATTCCTACCCAGTCTGTTGCATTAAATCAGCCTATTTTTCCCATCATCATGTCTAGTGAATGTCCATACCCCATTCAAGAGTATCCATTCTGGTGCGGCAAAGGGAATTTTGGGGGGGTGTAATTGTTGGGTCTGGTTGCTTCTTCCCCATGGTAGCCAGCGCGGGCATGAAGGTCTGCCATGCGCACCCAATGATCAACTACTTTTGTAATGCTATAATGCTTATTGATTTGTGAGGTTAGTGCAGCCCTCTCCACTCTCTGTCATGCCATCTCATGCTTTCCATTTTTCACTTTTATTTTGATCTTCCCCTTGTATCTGTTGGGATGTGAAGTCCCGTATAACCACCTGAAGTTGTTTTGCTTCCAAACAAAAATTGGTACAAATGAAGGGTGTAGGTTTGGAAATTTGTTGGTATAAACTTAGCATACAGTTGCAGCAGAGTCCATTATATATTGGACTACTTGTAATTGCAAAAATTGGAGTGTGCTGTGATTAATACAAAGAATTCTCCTGCTTTCCCCGTGGATGTAGGCATAATGCCGAACCACGTAAAATTTCTTGTTTTCTCTCTCTATTCAATTTTGCATGCTTTAAATCTGTTTTGTTATTAATCAGGAAATGATGTGAATGCTTCGATATTCTAACAACTGGTATCAGAGCACTGGGTGTTTTCATATGCTCATTTTCTGATTGCAGTTTTTTTTTAAAGTTTATGAAGGATCCCCTATAGCATGACTTCTTCCCTTCAGACAATTGCGGACATTGATGCATCTTCTATGATAGTGTGGAGTTGGCATAATGCAGTTTTGTTAATCGTGCTCTGATTGAGAGATCGGGCTCTAGAGGGGGCCTCTATGTTGTCTTGGCCTGTGAACCATTAACGATGTGGTGCAATCAACCACATTTGTAGGTATTTGTCAAAATTGTTCTATTTTCTTGAAATCAACATCTATTTTGATTAGCAGATTGATTTCATTGTTCTAAGATCAGCATTGGTTGAGATCCGTTGGCCCGTCACTACCTCTCTAGTGGTCACAGAGGTTTTTTGTCCAAGGAATTTTGCAGATTAGAGTCTGATTTTGGTTATGGTCTGTCTCGACAACTAAGTTTTGAGATGCCACTTTCTGTGTGATGGTCAGCGAATCCATTCTAGTGGCTCGATGGCTTTGTTATGCAGAGACCGCGTATTATTCATCGGTGGCTATGACGGCTGCCAGGGATGAGGAGAAGGTCTACCCTCAGTGTAACGAGGGTTTCCTTGAAGAACTAGGGCACAATGGCGTGGGGGAAGATGTCGGTGGCAGCGACGCTAGTGGTGGTGGACATCCTCCTCATATTTCATTCTATCATGGAAATGGTGGAGACCATGAATGCTATCATGAGCGGCATGGATGGCCATGGCTCGGAAAGCCATTTTGCATGCCCACGATCATTTGTGATTGGCTTGCATTGAGGCTCATATCATCCATTGGATCGGCTCCATCGAGCATATTGGCATATTGACATAATGGTTCAGATTTCTTATTGAGCGCAGTTCTTGGATCGACCTACAACTTCATTGGCCAACAAGTTATCTATAGGAGTGATTTTGTATTGTGGCTCATGTCAATTGTTATTTGGCTGCGCATATTTTGCCAGGATTGAAGGCACATTTACTTTTATTGAAGGCATTTGTTGGCATATTGGAAGGTTTCTAGATCCATTAATCGACATTTTAAACTCCAATAAATCTTCCATTTCTTATTCGGCAGTATTTCAAGCTAGGGCTCTGCACACTTAGTTGGTGGCACTTGGCTCGTGATTTCTCTGATTTATCTGCCTTCATACATTGGAAAGCATTCAATATTTAGTGAGATGATGGTAAATCTATGTATTACCTTTGAACTTGCCTTATATGTATAGAAAATACAAGAAAATTGTGAAGGAGCAAGCAAAGCTGAGGCTGGTTTTGTTGCGGAAGAGGAAGAGGAGCCGGAGGAGCCGGAAGTGGAGAGTCATCCCCAATGGTCTCTCTTAGAGCCTGGGCCCCAAGATCTCTAACTGGGATGAGCAGGGTGAGGTTTTGGTGGGCGGACTTGCCCTGAGAATTCCTGTTGTTCAAAAGATTGTTGTACCACTTGTTACTGTGGAATCTCCCACCCCGAATGTGCATAATGTGACAGAAAGCTTTCATTTGGAGAAGGATGAGGTGATTAAGCTTTCTCAGGGGTCGTGCCTCGGGGGTTCGAAACCGGGACTTGAGATTGCAATTTATAAGAGCCGCCAGGGGTTCACCTGTGGAATTGGTCTGGGGAAGATGCTGGGAAAATTCTCGGTGGCCTTGGAGCTCGGTGGATGTCTTGAGAAGATGTTTTCTTCTTAGAGGATGGAAGGAGTCAAATAGTTGCACGACTAAAGAATTGTGTGCCAGGAATTTTTGAAAGGAAGCGATATAATTGATACAGAGGCTGAAAGTTACAGAAGAAACATGCCAAAGGAAAAAGAGTGCAGGGATGATTAGAGTGTCCAACATGCTTATCATGATACCATAGATAGATCGGTATCAGGTTTCAGTGGGAGCTCTTAGTAGAAAGAGTTTTTTTTGTGGTCAGGTGATGGTTATCTTCATGTGATTGGAGATGTTGATTCTTGTTTACAGGATATGTTGTTTATTGTGTCATGGTGGACTCTTGATTCTCGATTAGAGTGTTTAGCATGAAGTTTTTTATGTTCTTTGGAGCATGTGGTCTTCATTTGTGGAGATGCTAGATCATGGTGTCATGTTATGCTCTCAAGTTATGCAGACGTGCAGTGAGAGTTTTGACAGTGGTCTTGTTGTTGCTCTTGGTATTGAGTACTTTGGTCATTTGCTTGAAGAGCTTCATGATGGTGCAGTGTTGTTTTTTGGAGCTTAGCATGGATTGATCATGGAGGTATTTTTTTTTTCTGGATACTTGGAAATTTTGGATGAGGTTGGAGTTCTTTTGGGGTTAGAGAACATTTGTTGATACACTCATTGTTGTAGCAAAGATGGCTACAGTGGTAGTGGTGGCCTATGGTTGAGTCACCCTTGTTAGAGAAGTTTGGGGTGTCACTTGTGATGGTGCCTAGTTGACTGGAATGTTAACGAAGTGACGCGAGTAATGCGCTCATTCCAGGTATGCATTCATTCATACATTGTTCATGCAGTGGGAGTATTGAGCAATCTGATGGATGTATTGAAGAAGAAAGTATAATGGGAGAAGTTCATGCATGTGTGCAGCTGGAATGTTAACGAAGCGACGCGGTGAATGCGCTCATTCTAGTTGTGATGGAGGTCTTGGTGTTTTGGCTTTCAAGATGAAGTTGGATTTCTCTTGGTATTTTCAAGATGTGACAATGGGAGAGAAGTAGGAGAATGTCTGATTTGTTCACAGCTTAGTTTGGACTTCAAGTGGGAGATTGTTGGGATGTGAAGTCCCGTATAACCACCTGAAGTTGTTTTGTTTCCAAACAAAAACTGGTACAAATGAACAATGTAGGTTTGGAAATTTGTTGGTACAAACTTAGCATACAGTTGCAGCAGAGTCCATTATATATTGGACTACTTGTAATTGCAAAAATTGGAGTGTGCTGTGATTAATACAAAGAATTCTCCTGCTTTCCCCGTGGATGTAGGCATAATGCCGAACCACGTAAAATTTCTTGTTTTCTCTCTTGTTCAATTTTGCATTCTTTAAATCTGTTTTGTTATTAATCAGGAAATGATGTGAATGCTTCGATATTCTAACAGTATCGACCTCTCTCTTTAAATATATGATTTACTTTATGATTCTCTGTTGGTACTGTGATCTTCCTCCTGCGCAAAAAACATGCTCTATTTCATGGTGTTCAATCCAAATCCATCAGAGAGTGTCTTTCAAAATCCTATTTATGTGTGTCTCTATCTAGATTATAAGAGTAGTTTCAGCATAAATTAGATTTCTAGCTTATAAACAACAATTCATTTTTAATAATTCGTATATATATATATATATATATATATATATGATTATTTATATACATACATGTGCATTTTTATGAAGTGCTTGATAAATCTTATCTCAGCCTTATTCTTTTTATAAATCTTTTGGTGTTTCAATTTATCCAGTTTGATCGATAACCCTGTTCCCATTTCCATACACCATGTTCGTTGGAATCACCTCCTTGACAATCTCAATGATATTCTTTGTTTGAAATAAAATGTCTTATGATCGTAGATTTCTTTATATTGTGGCTATATTTTATGAATGGTTTCGATACTGTATAATGTGGATTTGTTTTCCCTGCACCTTATTCTCAATATTGAATATTTCATCTCATTCGATGGTTCTATTTGGAATGCGATTTATATTAGATTCAATAGGTTCAGAATTTGAGGAATACATTTTAAGTTTGCGTCTTCTTTGAGCATGTATGTATGAATTGGGTCCTACGTCGATGTTGTTTGATAGTTATTTCTTATAAAATGCATTCAATACTTTGAAAAGCATATTGTATATGTCGATTTCATTCTAAAGTCTGTGGCTTTATTCAATAGTTATATTTAGGGCTTGGCAGTCGATACTATGTTTTCAATAAACATGCATTATATTTGGCAACCGATAACCTTAGTAGCATAGCATGCGATTTTATATTTTATTCATTTATTTTTTGTTTGATAGTCTCTGTTGGTATTTTGATTTCCATTCATTGGCTATTCTTGGTATGTTGTTTATTCATTGACAATTCTGATTTCCGTATTCAATGTTTAAGCTTTGTGTTTGGAATTTGGGTTATTTTGATCTTCTTGTGATTTATATTTCAATCTTTGTAATCAAAAGAGTGTTCATTGTTATTATGGAATACAAATTGTATAAGATTAATATGATAGTATATTATTTTGTTAAGTTAGAAATATTTATAACAGGATTAAGATTTATGAATTAAAAGTGATTTAAAACTAAATAACAATAATCACTCTCAGATATATCTAACAATATAAAGGATTTTATGTCAGTGTTTGGAATTGGCCTTTTCTTGATTTTTTCTTAGAAATATCTAACTTGGGATTTTGCATATTTGAGAAAGCCATTCTCTTAGGGACATTGGAATTTAGATTAAGCAATCATTTATGCTGACCTGTTCTTGAGTTCAATTTAGGCTGATGTAAGTCTCTTATCGTTATCTAAGTATAAGAGTGCCTAACTTTTTGGAAATAACCTTCATCATCATTATATACAAAACGGTAATATATACATATAGAATTAGATACATATATACTATATGTTTACAAGGTGCCTTTGATTACATAAATAATATTATCTTGTGGGAATAAATATAAATTGGAATGATGATTTTAATATCCTCAAATCTTAGTGCCTTATCAAAATGTAAGTGTCGCTTTGTTTGCCTGTGAGTATTTGGATGACCTTGGAAGCTATTTTTGTAGAAGGGAAGGGAGGGTTCATGTTATTAATTTATGATTTCTTTCATAAGAATGAAAATTAAATTAAGTAATTATTTATATATAGAAGTAAATAAGTGAAATTAAAATAAGTAAATAAAATATTGGTGATATTTAAAAGAATTAGTGATATTTATTTAGAAGGTAAAGAATTAGTTTACTCTCTTTGATTTATTCATGAATAGTGATTAATTTTATTGCATTCCATAATTGCTTATGAATTAAATAATTGAAATGTCGTTATTGTATTCAGTTGTAATTTAAATATTAGTGTTCTTATATTCTTTTAATAGTTGATTCGTAAGTTCTCCTTATGGATAGTTATTTTGAATAGTTGTGTTTGCTATCATGATTTTTGAATAGAGATATTTGCATAACGAGTTTATATAATTTCTTTTACTATGATAGTGTTTTCATTTTAGTATGTCCTTCTATTCATTGTTGATTGCTTTTAAGGTTAATTGATAGTTAAATTGTTACACTCATAAGTGAATCTGCATTTATATAGTTTGAATACTTAAGAGTTGAGTGACAAAGAATTAGAACTGAAAGTCATTTTAGTCTTCTAACAATGTTTTATCTAGTATGTCTTTGTGAGATTCTTTAATTGATTAAATGATTTGTAGCATTGCATGGGAGGTGAATGCCTTTCGAGGTCATGAGTAATTGATTTGATTATTGAATATGCTTTCTTTTAGAATTATTTTGTGTGCAAAGTTCCATCAGTTATATTTCAGTGAATAAGGGTTATTTTTTTTTATGCCTAATAGATGGCTAGTGAAATTAATTTGTGATATCATTATTTATATTAGGTAGTCCTCTAATTTGAGTAAGGTGTTAAAGAAATTGCTAGGTTGTTTCACTTATAGAGATTTGATTTAATGACTGGTGGCTTAGTAGCATAAAATATGGAAGTGATGCCTATGTGCTTACTAGATGTTGTGAGTTTGCTTGAAAGGTGAATTCTTGATTGATGTGATAATCCTGTGATATTGTAGTTGTTCAAAGGATGAGTTAATTGATGTTTCATTTTGGATTGGTTCACTTCTTGTATTGTCTTTGAGTTACGGGAATCTGTGTTTTAAGTTTCTTCATTGGGTAGATGTTTACTTACCTTCGGAGGCTAGAGGAATTATGTGTTTGTTCTTTTGTTATTAGACCTTTGTATCCATCATTTTACTTGGAGAGTATGTGCATGGGTGGTACCTCCTTATTTCATGATTTGAAACTTTATGTAGTCACAAGGTGGTCATGCCTTGTGTGTTTTTCTTTGAAGAATGCCTTTATGTGTTAGAGTGTTGAGGTACACCCTTTATTTGACTTTAGTCTTTGGGTAACCATAGGGGAGAGTGGACCTTCATGGGGCCGGTGTACAAGTGGTCGTCCATGAAAGAGTTTCGTTAAATAAGTGATAACCTTATTAATGTATCTAGTGGGTTGGGTTAATTAAAAACATAACAAGACTAAAACATGTGCCTCACACTTATCGTTAGTGTTGTCAAAGGCTAAGGATGGGTGGGAAGACCTTGTTGGTAAGGTCATTGCCTTGTCTCCATGAAAGATAAGTGGCTTCGCATGAGTCACCCTATGGGGCGGTGCCTTGAGATAGGTTGTTTGGTTAACCATAGATGGAGGTGGCTCCTAGTGTTAGGTAGTCTAGTTAATCAACATTGATGGAGGTGGCTCTTAGTGTTAGGCAGTCTGGTTAATCCATGTAAGGCCATGTGATGACACTCTCTCACTGTGCCCATTTTTTTCCCTTATTCTTGTTGCATCTAGAGTTTTATTGTTGTTGTTGTTATGTTGTTATGTGGTCTTGAGTTGTGTGGTGATAGTCCTTTATGTTTTTGACCTTGTTGGGTGAGGGTCCTCTTGTCATCTCCTAGCACGGGGGTGTTCCTATGGGTTCACATGGTTGGGTGGAACATGCTATGCACCCATTGGGTTCCCCATCGACGATCATGATGTTGCAGAGATGTCCTAGTTGGAGTGGCCTTAGAGCTTCACTTAGAGGAATATTGCACCTTTTTATGTATTCAATTCTTCATTATATTATATTTTTTGGATTATGATGTACACTTCCCAATATTATAAGGGAAGCAACATTGTAATGTAATTTTGTCATCTTATGTGTTGTATTTGTGGAAATATGTTCCACAAATGTATTATGAACTTGAAAATTATAAT
This sequence comes from Sequoiadendron giganteum, assembly GCA_007115665.2. Classification (NCBI taxonomy): domain Eukaryota; kingdom Viridiplantae; phylum Streptophyta; class Pinopsida; order Cupressales; family Cupressaceae; genus Sequoiadendron; species Sequoiadendron giganteum. The sequence goes on from CM021100.1 coordinate 757,783,515, forward strand.
GTAATAATAGGTTATTCATGTATTTCCTTATTTATCTTATTCGTGTTTGGATGTATGATTTATACTATTTCTTATTCACGCTTCTATCATTTATCTAGTTTGGTTTCATTTAACATTGTAGTTGGTTTGGGTTTGTTTCAAGTAGCGTACCATGTTACCCCATGGGACTAGGTTGATGCTATATGATATATTTATGTTGATTAATCATTTAATTAAGTTAAATGTAATTGTTGTATTTAAAAATAAAAATTGTTCTATTATTGTTAGTTGTTGTGTCTTATGGGGTTTGTGTGGCAAGGCGTTACATCTCCCCCTTTCTTCATATGGTTTTTTAGTTAACTTTCTCTCTCCCTTTGACATCAATGGAAAAGGAAAACACATATATTCTTTTATTTTCTTCCCAAGATTTAACAAGAATTACATAAAATTTCTGTCCCCCAAGGGAAACTATTCTACAACCTCAACTTTCACTTCCTTTAACATCAACAACATATAATGACAATACCTATTCCCCTGACTACAACAACCAACAATGCCACTACTTACTTCCCCAAGAGGTAGCCACGAACATTAGTTAGAACAAGGAATGAATCTTAAAATCCACTGGACTCATGCATAACCTTATGTATCTAATTTAAAGAAGGAGGGGCAATTACCCCTAACTTCTCCCAAAGATACTCAAAAGTATCCTTAGGAAGAGCCTTTATGAAGATATCTACAACTTGATCTTTAGTAGGCACATACTCCAACTTCACCTCATTATCTACAACCTTTTATCTTAGAAAGTGATACCAGATTGAGATATTCTTTGTCCTTGAATGCATTATCAAATTCTTGGAAATATTTATAGCACTTGTATTGTCACATAAGATAGGAATTGTTTTGTCATATGATACTATGATATCCTTCAAGGTTTGCTTCATCCAAAACACTTATGTGTAGCATGATGTTGCAACAATATATTCTACCTTTGTAGTAGATAATGACACCAAATCTTGCTGCTTACTTAGCCAAGACACAAACCCGATTCCAAGAAATAAAGAACCACCACTTGTACTTATCCTATCATCCACATAACCTACCCAATCTGCATCTATATAAACACTCAAAAAGAAATTAGTATCCCTTAGATACCATAAATAATGTTTTAGAGTACGTTTCAAGTATCTGAATATTCTCTTTACTACTGCCACATGTGACTCTCTAGGATCTTCTTGAAATATAGACACGAGACAAACTACATGTATGATATCCGATCTAGTAGTAGTTAGATATATCAATCATCCAATCATTAATCTATACTTGCTCTAAACAGCTTTAGGAGATTCTTCATTCTTACTCAGCTTGCAACCAGTAACCATAGGAGTACATACTAGTTTAAAGTCTTTCGTTCCAAACTTTTTTAGCATTTACTTAACATAATTTGACTATGATATGAATATTCCTTTCTCTATCTGATTGACTTGAAGTCCCAAGAAGATACTCATCTCTCCAAACATAGACATTTCAAACTTATTTTGCATCCCTTCAGCAAATCTATTGCACATACTTTCATTTCCTCTAAATATTATATCATCAACATACACAACCACAATAAAAATTTGATCTTTCTCAACTAAAGTAAACATTTCTATCTATTGTACCTTTATTGAATCCTTTCTACAACAAGTACCTATCCAATCTTGCATACCAAGCTCTGAGAGCTTTCTTGAGTCCATATAATTCCTTCTTCAATCTGCATACCATAGTAGGACCATTTGATAAATGAAAACCTTTTGGTTTTTCAATGTATACCTCTTCTTCCAACTCACCATTCAAGAATGTATAATTCGCATCCATCTGGTAAACTTTGAAATCCTTGTGTGCTACAAAAGTCAAAAATATCCTAATAGCCTCCATTCTTGCTGCCAGAGTAAATGTCTCTTCAAAGTCTATTCCTTCTACTTGTGAGTGCTCCTTTGCACACAAGCCTTATTTTGTTACTAACAAATTCTCTATTCTCATTAAGATTGTTCTAGAAAACCCATTTAGTTTGAATCACATTATTGTTCACTAGTCTTGGGACAAGTTCCCAAGTTTGATTCTTCTCAATCTACATCAATTCTTCTTCCATAGCCTTGATCCAAAATCCATCTTTGCATGCCTCAATTAATGTTTTAGGTTCGACTTTGGAAACTAAACATAAATTTACTTTTTCTTATGTCATAACAACCTTTCTTTTTTGTCAATACACCTCTGCTTTTGTCACCAATGATTTGATCTTCAGAATGATTCTTTTGCACATACTTAGGGGTTTTAGGGATCCTTTCTAGAGCTTCTTCCTCTTCACCTTGCACTTCTTTTTCCTTGCCATCATATTTCTCTTCTTCTCTGCAAGTGGAATCATCTGGTTCATATCCATCTATCATCACTAAACTTTTATGTAAGTCTTCATCCACTTTGACACTTGCACTTTCAACAAAAAAAATTAGCCTCTTGTTGTAGCACCAGTAAGCCTTGCTTTTTGTATAGTATCCAAGGAAGATTCCTTCATCAGACCTTGCATCAAACTTTCCTAAGATTTCTTCATGTCTTCTAATATAGAACTTTCTTCCAAACACTCTAAAATACTTAATAGTAGGAGTTCTTCCATATCACAACTCATAGGGATTCTTTAAACTATTTTTCCTTTCTTGTGCTCTGTTAATTATGTAGACTACAGTATGAATTGCTTCTCTTCAGTAGACATCTGGTAGATTTTCTTTCTTCATCATTGTCCTTGTTGCTTCTTGAACAGTTCTATTCTTTCTTTCCACCAGTCCATTCTGCTAAGGAGTCCTAGGAGTTGATAAATATCTCTTTATTCCATGATCTTCACAAAAAATATTAAACTCATTAGAGGTGAACTCTCAACCTCCGTTAGATCTTAAACATTTGATTTTCATATCCATTTCATTCTCAACCATAGCTTTAAATTCCTTAAAATTATCTAGAGTTTATGATTTTTCTTTGAGAAAATTTACCCAAGTTATTCTAGAGTAATCATCAATCAACAACATGAAATACCTATCACCTTAAAAACTTCTTGTTCTTCTTGTTCTTGCAGGTCCATAGAGGTTTGTATGCACCAACTCCAAAGATCACGTAGTAAAATATTATTTGACATTGAATCTTTTTCTTGTTTTCTTCCCAACTTGAAATTCCTTAAAACTACATTTATAGGCTTTGTAATCTTAAGCAGATCTCTCATGGCTTGAGCAGAGTTGATTCTAACTATGATATCAAAATTGATGTGACACATTATTCTATGACATAGTCAACTTTCATTGATTTGAGTCATAAATCACATGTCATTATCACCCTTAAGCTGATAAACATTTCCATTTGTCCTTCATCCTACTACAACCAAAGTTTCAAAGCCTTTTCTGATCTCACAACCACCATCCTGAAACACAAGATTATATCCTTTGCTACACATGTGTCCTACACTTAGAAGATGAAAATGTGCCTCAAAGAAGATGACCATGAAATATGCCCTCCAGTTGGATGTTCGTAGGAGCAACTAGCCCCTTTTGGTTGTCGGTTGGAGGAGTGAATAGTACATGACAAGGCTTGATAGATAGGCAAATGATTTTCCCAAATTTTCTTATTGATTGAAATTTCTTTAAAATAAATAAAAAAATTAATTTAAAAACATATTATTAAAAAATAAAGAATATATATATATATATATATATATATATATATATATATATATATATATATATATATATATATAATAATTTAAAACTTTATTAAAAAATATTAATAATGATTTTTTTTAAACTTTATTAAAAAATAAAAAATTTATTAAAAAACTTTAATAACATTTTTATTAAAGAAAGACTTTATTAAAAGTTTTATTAAATATTAAAAAAAAATTAGAGTAATTTTTTTTTTTATTAAAAAAGTCAATGTAGGGGTCCCCACCGCTTGTCACGGTCATAGGTCATGGCAGGTGGGTGGTACGCCCCTACCACCCTTGGTAGGCCTGTGGGTCGTAGGATTGATAGGACCTGTGGTGCAAGTACTTGTTAGGTACCCTACGATACCTGCAGGTATAAAGTTTTTAATTTGAAAAACTTTTGTTTAAAAAAAACTACAAATTTATGTTTGTTAATTTTTTTAATTTTTTAAAAATTGGGAATTATTTTGCAAAAAAAATAAATTATTTTTTTAATAAAATCGTATTGCCTACATAGGTAGGGCTTTATGACCCACCTGCGCAGGTAGGGTCATATGACCCACCTGCTAAATTTTCTTGCCTCCAAGAGCAACTTATCCAAATTTTATAATTTCACAATCAATTTATAGGTTCTTGGGCCTTTTTGAGCACGATGGTAGGGTTAGATTTGACCCAAAATACTTTGAAAATATGACTACCTTCTGGATTTGGCAACCAACAACCAATCTTCAAACCCTTTGCAGATTTGGCCTCCAATGTCCAATTGGGACAAAACAAAAGGTAGATATGACTTTCTCGGACACTTCACACACAATGGTGAGCTTACATCTGACACAAAAAGATCCCAAAATGCACTTACCATATAAAGTCAAAAAAGGAACGACCCCAAAATTTAGTATTTCTATCACATTTTTATGATTCTCTAGATCATCCAAAGATGCAAGAGAAGAGAATACTCAATGCTTCAAGAAGATATGAGATTTCCACTCAAGATCTCTTAAAAGGCTAACCAAAGGCACTCAACTTGATTTGATACCATGTAATATTTGGCTATGGAAATAGCCACCCAACATCTAAAGGCCTACGGAAAGCACAAAATACTCAAAAGATCAATATGACAAGAATAAATTGTATTCCTATCAATGAATACAAATAGAATCAATTGGGTTCGTTACAATGTGTGATAGACCCTTGGTTATATATCCAAGGTGATACATAGGATTACACAAGACCATGAAAAGTGTCCTAATCCTATGGCATGAGACAACCAATGATGAATCGCCTAAGAAATAATGATAACAATCAACATAAGATAATGACAAGTGTCTTAATGTTATAATATGAGATACAAAGTGATAAATCCTATGTGAAACCTAAGTAAACCTAAGTGATAGGATGTGAAAGGGACATAATAGTGGAACCAGTTAGGTAATATCCCTACTCACACCAACAAGGACATAAAAAAGAAGAAGAAATAGAAAAAAAAAACTAAAGAAAATTGATGAAATTGGGAGAATTCTAATGGATGGCTCACAAAAATAACTGTTGATCTCCCCCAGTTTTTAAAATCAAAGCAAAAGAAAAAGGACCTAAAGAAGACAAAAAAATGTGGGAATAGATTTGAAGATAGGAATACTGGCAATAAGGGTATGTGTAGGATCATGATGGGCCAGAAAGTGGCGATATGTAAGTGATATGATGATCCATGTGGTTGACGAATTTTTTTTAACCCAAAATTGATGAAATGAAAAGGGTTTTAAAGGAGATTCTCATCTTTCCACCAATATAAATTATGCTTTACTTTGAATTTAATAAATAATTACTATTCATTTTCTATTTGAATTATGACTAAAGTCCTGATTGATAGGCTGATTGAAAAACATCTATAGCTTTCAAACGATATCACATTTTTTTAATACAAAACATGAATCACATTCTATGCTTTGCATACTATAGGATTAAAAGAAAAAAAAAATGAATTTCGTGAAGTTTTGACCAAGTTAAGGTGGTCAGACATACGAGTTTTTATATTTTTTAAAATTTATAATAAACAATTCATAATTAATTATTTACTTGGAAAAAAATTACAAAAAAATATGCATCACATCGGTACATGATTCCTCTACTTATATCTAAAATCTTAAAAATATTATCATTTTATTGTGGTTAGGGTGGTCAGATAGACACCTACTTCTTATTTTTTCCTTGAAATTTAAGTACTACTGTATTGAAATTTCAAATTTTCACCAAATAGATTTGATTTAAAAATAAATAAACCTATTAGTTTAGAAAATATATTCAATTTTCTATAGATTCTTTTCTTACACATTTTTGAAATAACATAGACAACTTATTCAAATTTTTACGTCAAGTTTCCTAACTCTGATTTTTTGAATTTTATTGCCACTTAAGGGCTTGTTCTTTCCATGATGATCCTACACATACCCATAAGATAAATAAGACCAAAATAAATAGGTAAGGAAGTATCCAATGGAAAATAAGAAAACTCTAGAGATTTTTACCTCCAGAAGAAATAAAAAATGAAGATCCCCTCTTAGAATATTAGAGGGCTAAACAACCCTCACAATAAAATGTTGCTCAATAATTGCATAAAATAAAATAATGTGGATATATTTCTTATTCATGAATCCAAAATGAACATTTTTTTTTTAAATCATAGCTAAATATATCTGGTTGGTTGTTGAATTTTGTGCTAGTGATATTGAAGGTTCTTTAAGGGTTTTTATTGCCTTTTGGAACCATTTGAAACTAAGGGAAAGAAATTCATAGTTTTAAAAACAACATTCAAGATTGTCTACTTATAATAAATATTAAAGAAGAATGAAATTTGGTTAATATTTATGCCTTAAATTCTAATGTGGAATGAATATCCCAATGGAACAAGTTATCAACAAGGATGCAAAGTAATCAAATAACTCATAAGGGATATTAGAGATTCTAAGTTTTAGAGATTTGAGAGTCATCCAATATTAAATTAATCTATTGGTTATTAGGATCTCAATATGGAGTTTTGTAATGTGTTAGTAGCAAAGTCTTTTAGATTGGTTATGAATCTTGAGCCAAGAGTGATCGATCCTAGCTTCTACATAGTTGTTATGTTAGTAGGTATTATTACGTGTCATGATCTCTATTTATATATATTTGATTATGTAATCATTTTCATTTAGTCATGAAATATTTTGATGATTTGGAAGGTCATGTGGTTTGTAGAATCCCAAGAGGATTTTTTGAGAACTATCAAAGCAAGCTTCTAAGGACTAGCCATTGGAATTATGAGCTTTGACCTAATGGGTGCAAATATCTTGGAGAAAAACACAAAGAGGAAAAACTCTTCCTATAGGCTATGAGAGCATCCTATTAACATGAGAATAATAAAATCCTACAACTCACCTTCTTCCAAGGGGTTTGCACATACACAATTACAAGTTTTTACTATCCATTTATAGAGTTAGAAGAACAAAGGAAAACAAATTATTATTTAATAGATGACTATCTAAAAATGTTTCTATAATGTACAAAATATAATTTGAGATTATTGATGGAAGCTCTATTTGAGTTTGATGTTCTTGCAACACTCTCTTAATTAACTTAACTACATTCAAATGGGGTTTTCATGAGTTTTGTGGGATTTTCCTATCTTCATATATGTTTATTTTCTATAAACAAGAACCTCATTCTTTGAGAAACATTAGATTGTAATTAAGTAGGCTCATTTTTATAGAAGCTTTGTAGACATTATATTTTCTCAAGATTCATTTTAGTTTTTTTCTTGAATTTATATTAAATATGTTCTTATGTCCTAATATACTATAGTTTTTAGTATATCTAAATATTTTGGATCATTTTAATATAAATATTTATGATCAATTCCTATCCCTTTTTCTTTATATTAAATTGAATAAACTTTTATGTATTATAATCTATACCTAATTTATAAATCCATAGACATGAGAACCTTGTGTAAAATATTAAAAGAGAAGAATTTTTTAGTTTAGTTTCTTGTTTTAGTACATTTTATCCCTTTGCCCTTGTCAAAGTAGAGTAGATGGCAAGATGAACTTCAAATATTATATATTGTATTGTAACAATCCCATATTATAAAATTTATGTGCTTGATGTTCATGTGTGGTATCTAGATCAAAGTGAGACACAATTTGAACATCAAAAGTTTTGTTAAAAATATAATAAGAATATATATTAAGGAAAGTGGTGAAGTCTTAGGATTTTCTTGGAGACAATTCAAGTGCCTAGATGATGACCTACAAGAGTGTTATTACACCATCTTTGTGGTGTAAAATATAGAGATTTGATGCCTAGATGTAGTAGTGTTTTGTCTAAATATAAATTAGTAGCTATAGATTCTTTGTAATCAAATATGTTCTTAGAGTGGTTATCAACAACACTCGATAATTTATACATAATAATTTCTATAAATGTATATCCTTAGTTTCTCAACTCAAGGAAATTTTTCCACATGAGTCAAAGGAACAACAACTAATTCCTAGAAATAAGATTATCTCCCCTTTACTAAGGCCTCATAATAATTAAATATTTAATCAATTTTAAAAATAAAATATTTAATTTTTTCAAAAGATACTTCATTTTTATGAGAATATACTTCATTTTGCTTTCTAATAAAAGAATTAGTAGTGAATACACTTTAAAAATCTTGCAATTTATGAGAAAATTTGGGCTAAACGTGAGTTAAATATGATTAAAGTCTTTTATAAATATATACAAATATTTAGAAATGTATATAATCCTCTAAAATTTTAAAAAATACATATATAATTTATATTATTAAATAATAATAAACAATACTATAATCCTTTTATTCATATATATACCTTTGCTAGAGTTATATGTAATTTAGTGATAGTGTTAGGGTTTGGACTAGCATTAGAATTAGTGTGAGGGTTAGGGTTATAGTTATAATTAAGGTTAGTATGTATTAGAATTAGGGTTAGGGTTAGAATTGGAATTAGGTATATGTTTACGGTTATAATAAGGGTTAGAATCAAAATTAGGGCAAGGTTAGGGTTAGGACCTTAAGGTTAGGGTTGGAATTAGGATTAGGGTTAGGGTTAGAATTTGGATTATAATTATTATTAGGGCTAGTATTAGGGTTGAAATATCTCTTTAGAAAAACCTATGATAAGTGTAATATTTCATCTATTATCCTAACAATGGTTTGCAAATTATGGCTTGAAATTCATATCATAACATACATAACAAATATTAAGATACTTTTTAAAGTCTAATTAAGGGTAGCATTGTGTACATTGTTCTTAATGGATAAAATCATGACAATGGATAAACTATGTCCTAGCTATAATTGAGAACTAAGTCTTTACCAAATTTCCATTCTATGAATTCAAATTTGGTGAACTTCATAAAAAAATCCATTAAAATTCACCCTTGAATTTTTTATGATAGGGATTTGACATTTATTGAAAATTATTTTCTTTGTTAGGTTTTTGGCTAGTGTTTTTTGTATTAATTTTTATTACTTTGATGTAAGTATTGTTCTATATTATTCATTTATTAAATTATAAAATTGATAAATATAATTATAAGATTAATCATTATTTTATTTTACTTTAGAACTGTTTAGTTTAATTAAGTGAAATTGCATTCTTGGATTCATTTTTCTCTCATGAAATAATTAGTATGTATAAATGAAGATATTTTAATAATTCAATTTGTCATGATTTGATTTTGGTCTTATTTTTATAGTTTAGATAAGATTGTTAGTCTATGTATCTATTTTGCATTATATTTGTTTTTTATCAGGGGTTAAAAACAAGTTTTGATGGGGCTCGAAACCCAGTACACAACGGTTTTGAAGGGAACCATCAACCTAGCGAAGAAAAGAAAGTTGCAAATAAAATAAACCATAAACCAATAACAACCCCACATTAGCTTCTAAAAGATTAACATGAGTACAAAAACTGCAACTTACAAACAAGCAAGGGCCTGAATCCCTTTTACAACCTGGTTTTAACCAGGACTAGACACCCTTTAGATAAACTTGAACATTGCCTGAAACAACCAGGCATCAACAAACCAACCTCTCATATCATTCAAATCTAAGCCCAAAAGAGAAAAGAACATAGTGGTGTAAACCACCAACAAGACCCAATTATCAAGAAAAACCACCGAGACCAAACACCCCACCTCAATAGGGGCTTTGAGATCCACAACAAAAAACTGCAGGAAATTGGCTTCCCTGTAGCACAAACTCACTTGGTAATGTAAGAGACCAACTCCAACTCCACCTCTAAAAGAAGTGAGCTCCTCTCTATTGGAGAGGATGATATAGTCAGCTAAACCACTACAGCCAAAAATCACCAACACCCTCAACCTCCACCTCCATAGGAGAACCACCCACCTCAATAAGAATAATAACTGAGGGAGGTCCACCTCCATATGACCTGAGGGGAAAGACAACATAGTAGCTAAGCAAGCGACCATAGAACCCTTCACCAAGAATAAAACCATTTGGGGTCTAGGAATAAAATTTGAGAACCACCCAACTAAGAGAACAAGGCCACAACTAGTCTGAATAGAGTCTAAAACAATAGGATCCTTTAACCAATAAATCACTAGCAGAAGAGAATCCAAAGCACACACTGCAACCAAGAAAAAATTCAACACATCTAGCTCCATCACCACCTCTATAATAATGTGAGAAGAGAACCCTTCTGAAGAGGGCAAGCCAGAAGCACCCCTAACCAAAGAAAATAACTGGGGCAGTAAAATAAGAATGATGCTCAACCCAGTCAAAAGCACCCCACCAAAAATAGGGGAAACAAACACAACCATCAGCTCCAAAAGGATATTAAGAGCACCCACAAAGTGATGGCATAGAGACTGCCCGTCCCGAAAAATGAGACAAAACCCTAGGAGAAAGGAAACAAATTCCAAGCCCTTGGAACACACCAACTGCCAAAGCATACCAAGAATAGCCTCCAAAGAGAAATACCCAAAATAGAAAACCAGACATTCAAAGGTCAAGAATCACACCAAGCCAGGACTAAGAGCCAAAAGATGACATCTATCCCAACAGCCACAGAGTAGACCACCTACAAAATAAAGATGGGACCAAAAGACCCATCGAACCAACAAACCCATGACGGTCCAAGTAGAGCACGTTTGGAAAAAAATAGACGCCCCAAATAGCTAGGAGAGAACATAAACTAATTGCTCCCACAGTCACAAAGACCCCTCCAAGCATGGGGTAAGACTAACGCCAAGGATAAACCTAGACACACCACCACAAAGATAGATGAGCACAAGAGGGTCGCCACTACAGCCCTAGGTAGCAAAGAACAACCGACACCAGCCAAAAGCAAGTTCCACCAGAGCATCTGGGTCATCCACCTCACCATCCTCAACCTTTGAGGATTTTGAAAATCCTCTACTCTCCTTCCTTCCTGAGCCACTCTCCATTGATTTTGCATTATATTTGTTATAAATATGAAAAACATTATTTTTCCTTGAAATCAAATTTTTATTTTTATTTTTATTTTGTCTCTCTAAATGATTGCTATGAGCCAACTTAAAGTGAAAAATAATTAAACTACACAAAAAATAATTCACATACATTTATAAAGGGTATATATTTAAAAATTATATATATTTATAAAGGATTATATATGGATATTATATATAGAGAGAGAGGGGGGATTATATAAACATGTACGAGACGAAAGCTCCTTCCTAGGATCCTCAACCTGCAATAGCAAACCACCCTCACAATACATGAGAGAAACATAAAGGTTATTCTATAAAATATAGAGAATGATATTCAGAATGAGATGAGATAATAAATTACATACTATATAGGCCTTTTAAAGGCATGAAAAAAGTGATGGGTGAACAATTACCCGATACGGGAAACAACCACCCAAGTAATTAACCTAAGTTAAAATTAACACTACACAAACACCCCCTTAAGTGAAAACTTAGGGAGATTAGTATGCAAAATGGGTCCTAGCTACAAGTCCATATTAGGTACCCATGCACAACTACTATGAAATACAATCTCCCACAATCAAAGAAAAGGAGAAAAACCCTGTGGAAAAAAACCCCTCTCCAAAAGAGAAAAGAAAAACAAGATGCATGGATGGAGGACTCAATAACACCCCCGAAGGACTACATACATCATGTATATACAATCAA
>CM021100.1:757797069-757809305 GCA_007115665.2 Sequoiadendron giganteum
AAAAATAATGCCTCCAATCACTGCCTCTAATGCCAACAAATGGGTGAATCATGCCTTGGAATGGATAGTCACCTTCTATGGCAGTATGTCAACCCTTCAATGCTCACAGACTTGGCAAAAGATCATTGAACTCCTCTATGAATTCACACCTCTAATAGTGTTGTTTCTTCAATCACCCTTTGCATAGAGAAATCACGCCCTTTGTGCAAGAATTTTGGGCTTCAAATGCCCTTTCTCACCAAAATCATGATGATCAAAGAGTTTAATCGCGGGCCATGAATAGGGAAAAATTGTGATGAACACAAGATCAGCCCCAAATAGGAGAGATCATGCCTTCTCAATAATGAACTTGGGATTCCAAAGAGAAAAAAAATGTGCCTCTCTAGCATAGACTACCACCAGTAATAATAAAATTGTGGTTCCTTTGAAACTTACAAAATGCCTCGACTGTAGTGTGTGCAGTTTTTATACCCCATCTAAAAATGCAAGAAATAAACTCAAGCAAGAGATAAAAAACCAAAGACAACACTCAAGATTGGGCTAAAGATGAAACACAAAATTGTAAATAAAAATTCCAAAATATTACCTTGTTTGAGCTTGATGGAGTTGTTTGCCCTTGTCGATGGCTTGATATGTGTGCTCTAGGATGATTTCGGTAGCATAATGAATTGATTTTGCTTGATTTAGATGCAAGGATGGCTATGGTTGCAAGGATTTGGCTATGGTTATTGAAGGCTTGAGATGAAAGTGATATATTGTGGTTAGAATATGGTTGGAATGGTTAAAATGCATGAGGGTGAAAAAATGACTAATTATTTTAGTCATTAGCAAGAGGGCAGATGAATGAATGGCCAAGATTGATTCTTGGGAAAGGATCAATGGTTGATTACAAATTCCTTTTTAATGTGCATGGAAAGGATAAAAGGAATTTAATATTCCTTGGGGGATGAGAGAGGAATTAAAAATTCCTCAAAAGGACCTTGGGAAGACAAAAAGGAATTAAAAATTCCTTGGGAGATGGGGAGAGTTGACCAGGGAGTTGATTAGGTTAGTTCATTAATGATTAGGTTGTGTAAGTGGGGATTAGGAAAATGATTAGGTGGGTAATGAGGATTAATGATCCACTTGCATATTATGGAGGATGTGGTACCTCCCTTATCAAGGATTAGGAATGTGCACATCCTTAATCTAGGATTATGCAAATTAATTAGGATTAGAAAAAGGTTATGGAGGATGTGACATGAGGGGAACTAAATAAATGTATTATTTATTTAATTTTTGGAGGAAAGCGATAAGTGATGGGAGTAAATAATTAAAGGTAATTATTTACTTTATGTTAGGATTTAAAGATGATGGAAGAAATAAATTAAGATGAATGAATAATGGATAATAAATATTAATTAAATAATAAGGTATTATTTAATTAATATAGAGAATACGAAATTGGTTGCATTAGGGGTAAATTTGCCAAATGGAAGTGGTCAATATTCAGTGTCTACATGTAGTTCTCCAATCGCCCCTTCAAAAAAATGCCACATCCTGCAAAAAATGAATTATGGCCTATCAACAAACCTTTGATGGGGCACTTTGATGAGATGATTTAGCCTCTGCAAAAACCAAATCGTATCCTTCAAAAGGAAAATCATGCCTTGAATAGAAGGAAATAAATCGTAATGACAACTTTGAAATTTAATAAATTTCAAATGCCAACAATAACCTTCAGCAGGCAAAACAATTGCCTGAATCTCCTTAGTAGAAACTCTCTAGCAAGGTGAGCAGTAGGAGGAGCTCTAATACCATGTAGGAGATGGCATATCCTTCCTAGGATCCTCAACCCACAACAACAAACCACCCTCATAATACATGAGAGAAACATAGGTTATTCTACCAAATATCGAGAATGATATTCAAAATGAGATGAGATAATAAATTACATATTGTATAGGCCTTTTAAAGGCATGAAAAAAGTGACGGGTGAACAACTACTCGATATGGGAAACAACCACTCAAGTAATTAACCTAAGTTAAAATTAACACTACACTAACAAAACAAATAAAATCCCACTCAAAAAATTTTAAACCATTGAATTTTTGCATTTCAAGAAAAAGAGAGTTCAAAATTTATGTGGCATTCAATTTGAAAGTTTTCATCTCAACTTTACTCTCTTGGATGTATTGGCAAATTAGTGCAAGGCTTCTTAAATGGATGAAATACAAAACTATAGTGCTTTAAATTTGGCCATTGATCAAAATAAATGATAAGAGTACTAAATGTTCTTGTGTTTTAATGAAATATTTGAGCTTAGTAGTTCAAATTTAATGATGTCACAGGTGTGTGTTTATCTTTTGTGAACTTCAACATCCTCTTTGTAAATTAAGGGAAATTTTATGTAAGGCCTTTATTTCCATGTGGAAGTTGTAGGCAATTGAAGGAATGTGAAAAACTAGTGTTCACACCTTGATGCTTGATTTGAGCCACAAGCATGTTGGAATGGTGATGAGGCTATACAAGATATCTAGATAGGTTGAAATCCCATGTTAATGATTTGTGAGGCCATGAATATGGGTAAGGGTGCCAATGAAACCCTTCATACTTGATTCAAATAGATTTATAGGTGTGGTTGCTTCAAGAAGTGTAGCATTCAAGGTGTTGTAGAATATATAAAAAAAAATATCAAATGAAGGGGATGGAGTCTTTTCATGAGGCTTAAAAGCCTTGTGAAGCCACTATAAAGGCCTACAAAGTAAATCTCATGCCTTGCACAAAATGTCTTAGAGGCACAAAACCTTGTGACCTTTACAAATTTTTCATTCATGAAACTAGTGAAATCCTTTAATAACCAATTTGAAAACACCAAAATAATTTCACAAAACACCTACAAAGATATCAAATACGCAAAAAAATTTGCAAAATACAAATCTAAACCAGTAGAGGGTGATTTTGGCTCCGTGCTAAAAAAAATGCTTTTTTTGTAATTTTGATATATCATATAGATTAGCATGGTAATATATGGATTTTTAAAATATAAAAAATTATAGAGCATAAAAAATTGCAAAAAATTGAATTACCAAATTTTACCAAATGAAAGGCTATTCTTTATTTTTCAAGCCTTTTGGATGCAATGAAGATGTCTATTTTTCTCCTTTACACTTGATAATGATAGGTTTATATGTGGGAGTCACCTTGATGTGAGAAGGAACGTGCTCTTGTGGCTCTAATACCATGTTGGAGAAGACCAAGATTAGAAAGTGTGAATTGATAACCTTCCACAAGTGAAACGATGAGCTCACAATAGGATGTCTATCATACATTATAAATAGAGTGTAAATACAATGATAAGGCCTTGAATATATAAGAAAGGATGAGGAGGTAGGAAGGTAGGACTAAACAATTAACTAACCCTTCAAAGATGCAACACTTGTGATCTCACTTGACAAGTGTGTGAGAAAGTGGCAAGTATGCAAGTAGTAGGTGTCTCAAATGATGATGAAACATGTCTCAATACTATGAAGTGAGACAAAATCATAAGAAACCTAAGTAAACTTAAGCTATACGTGTGAATAGGTCAATCTTAGAAATTTGATTAGCTAACTAGGTGAATAATTACTCTATTTACACTAGCAATATTATATATATATATAGAGAGAGAGAGGGGATTATATAAAGAAAAAAAACCAAACTCAAAATTTTCTAAACCATTGAACTTTTATGTTTCAAGAAAAAGAGAGTTCAAAATTTAGATAGCATTCAATTTGAAAGTTCCCATCTCAACTTCATTCTCTTGGATGTATTGAAAAACTTGTATGAGTCATCTTACAAGGAGGAAATACAAAACTATAGTTCTCTAAATAAGGCCATTGATCAAAATAAATGATAAGAGTGCTAAATGTGCATATTCTTTAATAAAGTATTTGAGTGTAGTAGTTCAAAAATGATGTCATGGGTGTATGTTTGTCTTTTATGAGCTTCAACATCCTCTCTAGGAATTAAAGGCAAGTTTGTGTAAGGCCTTTATTTCCATGTGTAATCAAATCAGTAAGGAGATTTATACAATAAGGATCCATAAAGTGTTCAATATGCTTGTCACTCTCGCCTATAATACTGCTAATAATAACATAAGTTGCTTCTTCCTTTATACAATATTGTACCTCTATCAGGAGCCCCATAAATCCAAAAATTACTCCTAAACATTAATTGTAAGCTCAATGTCATTATAAGTGAGTGTTGTGATATTGAAGACAAACCTAAAAATCTCCATATGAAGCTGCATCATTGTGTTCAAGAATCTCTCTTGTCATCACTTGAAATGATTGCCACAATATGTGAGAGTATTTTTCCATTCATAACCTACTTATAATTTCTATACTTTACAATGTTGGACATAGTTTCTATGAAAAAAGTATTATATGTGGATAATCATGAAAAAGAAGCTCAACAAGACATGGACAAAAAAAATTCATTTCCAATGATAAATTGAAAACTCTCACCTTCCTCGAAAAATACAGAATAACCTTGCAAGCAAGCCTCTATACGTGAAGGTCTTCCTAAGTATTTCAAGAAGCTGCTTCATAGTTGTAAGAGTAATAAGTGTGCCCTTAGGTTTACAATAAATGATGTATAACAGTGCTTTGAGGGTAAACTAGGAGAGCTTAAAAGGAGCTTTAGGGTAATAGAAGAAATGAAACATATTAAAAATGGCATTATCAAGGATGGCTTCAAACTCATGGGAGTGAAAAGTGTGGTTTGCAAGAATGACTATAGCCCAAAGCACTTTCTCCTACACTTATTCACTAGGAGAAGTCTAAAGGTTGATAAATAAAGGCACTATTTCATTTTCAATCAGAACATAAGTATCATCTTTTGCTAGATAGTGTAGCATGCAAGTTGTCTCATATTGAAGCTATGTCAAATTGTTCCTTGTCAAACTATCGACTAGCACACACTAGTTATGTGTTTATGTGGCTCTCTTGGAAACTATATAAATCTTTTAGAGCTCATAGAGAGCTGAAAGCTACCTTGTTGGCTCTTCATATTTTACTTTATCTATAGCCAATTGAAGATTATTGTGTGTTGGAAAATGTGGATTAATTAAACAGTAAGCTAACACACCAATAAGACATTATATTGAAAGAAACTAATCTAGAAAAATATAAATGAAAACTCTAAAGACAACAGCTTCTTCAAATTTATCCCATTGTCCTCTATCTCCAAGGATTTGATTAAAGTTGTTGGCTCTCAGTTGTGTAAGAAGCAGCTTGTTGAAATGACAACTTAGGAGAATGAGATTGATTGAAAATGCATGTCCATTGCTAATGATTTAAGCTATGAAATGAACTTAAGATGCTAATGCTATGATTATTGCTATAATGTTGATATGTTGGTTCGAATGCAACTATAGTAACAATGCATGAAATCTACTTACCAAATGGTTGTATTTATAGATTTTCGAAGGCAAGAATCTAGTTGGCAGAGATCGGTGATTGAAATTCAAACTTGTCAGGATGAACGGTGAGAGATGGAGAGGTTGAGAGAAAGGTGGAAGGTTGAGAGGAAAGTGGAAGAATGTTTTCAACCCACAAAACCATCCTCATTCAAAAATAGAGACAAACATGGCATTTATCTTTCATTTATGAAATTTGGTTGAAGTTTGAGGATAATTGCTCAATTAGATAAATAAACTTATTTAATTTCTTATGACATGTGCAAATAGAATTTTCCATAATTTAAATAATTAATATTTAATTATGTGGGAAGTGAAAAAGAAAGGTAATTAAATATTTTACAATATTTAATTATGTGAGGTGGAAAAGATATTTAAATATATAATATTTAAATATGGGATGAAATCACAATATTCCATTGTTTTGAATTTAAACATTCAAACTTTAGAAACAAAATGATAATTAAATATATAAATTATAAAATTTATTTAGTTTAATTAAGAGGAAAGTAGCAATAATTAAATAAACTTATTTATTTAATTAAACTAGAAGAATTAGAAAAATGAACAATATAAATAAATAATTAAATTTATTTATATGTAGATGACTTTAGAATATTAATTAAATAATTCATATTTAATTAATTAGTAGTTTGAATAACTGTGACCATTTTTAGATCATGTGTATATTTTGCCCCTCTTTGAAGTGATGTGTTTTACGCATTGCTTCAAAGAATTTTGCCCCAGAATTTAAAAATTGACTGATGATGCTATATGCCCCCTCGAGAGATAAATCGCATGATGAAAGAATGGAAATGAGGATGTTTTGAAAGGATGCTAATGATTTTCAGAGAGATTAGGCAATTTAACTCTCAATATGGCACTTTGCCTAGTAAAAATTTGAATATTTTCACATTTTTACCCCCTTAAAAGGTGGAAAAGGTGAAAAGTCTTTGTCATTTGAACAGTAACCTTTGGTAATTTTGAGAGCTCAGAGATAGATTGTCATAATTTTGATCCATTATGAGCGCCACAGATTTGAGCGAGCCCACCAATATCAGAGATCAGCCACGTACGAACCTTCGATAAGTCGACTTGATCCTCTTCGTAAAAAAATTTGATTGGTTTTCACATTTTTTTGGATTTTTTAAATTTTTCACGTCCTATTTTAGCGCATACGAGTCATAGTATAGTGCATAGGTTAGATAAAGTTGTGCATACAAATTAGCGCATACAAAGTAGCACATAGATGCGAAAGAGTCGCACATAGGATGCTAGTTTAGCGCATACAGAAATGCTTTCCGCGTAGGATGATAGATTAGCGCATAGGGTAAATTGGTGCATCTAATGCCTGTTTTAGCGCATATACTTGATAAAATAGCGCATAGATAGTTTAGCGCATCCAATGTCGGTTTTAGTGCATCCATGATTTAAAGTTGTGCATCCATGGTTTAGCACATTGATTGACTATTTTGGTGCATCCATGAATTTTTCCCGAATTTGAAAGTTTGAAGAAAATTTGATAAGTGCTTGATGATTGTTGCTAGATTAGACAATTGATTATATGCTATTGAATAACATCAAGGATAGATTAGCTTGATTTGATAAATTTTCCTTCGTGCTTGAAGAACAAATAGGTTTGATAAATTTTCTTTCCTGTTTGAAAGATAAATAGTAATGATGTTGAGTCGATTGACTATTAAATTTGTTTCCCTGCGATATGAAAAACAAATAGTAGAAATGATAGACAGATTTTCTTTCGCGATTGAAAGAAAAAAATAGATGAAAATTTTACTTGCCTTCCTATTTGAAGAAACAAATAAGATTTTATTTGATTTGATTGAACCTGCTTGATGTACTAATTGATTGATATTTCCCTTGTTGATTGATTTG
Source organism: Sequoiadendron giganteum (assembly GCA_007115665.2). Lineage (NCBI taxonomy): Eukaryota > Viridiplantae > Streptophyta > Pinopsida > Cupressales > Cupressaceae > Sequoiadendron > Sequoiadendron giganteum. Next base: position 757,804,404 of record CM021100.1, read on the forward strand.
CATGATTTTTTTTGATGTCGTAAAGGAGGAATTTAACCTCCTCCATATTAGAGAGAGATTTCCTCAGACATGGGAGATGATTCCTTGACTATCATAGGATGATTTAGAGGTTATACACCAATGTGCTTTGAGTTCACTATTGAGGATCCCGTAGTACTGGGTCAATAGGGTGTTGTTGACTACATTAGCTAAGAGGTGGCATAGCGAGCATAACACCTTTCATTTTCCCACACGAGAGATTACCGTGATGCCAAAGGACATATACAGGATTCTAGGTATTCCTGTAGTTGGTGAGCTTGTGATCTATGATCACAAAGAGATCGAGGGGACTGATGCACTGAGGTGAGTCTTCCAGGATCCTCATGTCTCTAGATATGAGCTTCCCTGGAAGGAGATAGTGGAGAGATATGCCCCACTGCCATCGGTTTTAGCAGGTTTCATCAGTGGTTTCCTTTGTCCTAATCGTAGGGCAAAGGGACTATCAGTTGGTTGGGGTAGGATCTTGGAGGATATGCTTCTCCACCGGACTAGATATGCATGCGGATCATGTATGCTTGTCCATCTGTACCACAATCTACATCAGGTCGTATACATAGATGGGAAGAGTCTCTCCTATGGAGTTACTCTTTTACAGATATTTGCATGGGAGCATTTATCCATCAGTCGTCCCATTTTTCAGAGAGATCATCCCCTTGGGTTTCCATATGTTTATGCCTACACCAAGCCCCTTGTTCAGTCGAGGCTGGGCAAGTTAGAGTATTGGCGATGCATGCTAGATGATTTGGATATAGTAATCTGGAGACCATAGCTGGATTGTGATCCATGGGAGATGCATGATATAGAGTTATGTTACTGCACGAGATCGAGATACCTGATTGGGTGAACCCCATTCATTATTGAGCGATTCTTAGTCATGTGGGTCTTGAGGTAGTATGGGTTAGTATAGATGATGTCCCAGGGTGTGGTACATTATGCCAGGCACTGGGAGGATGTACCAGAGTGGGGTCCTATTGTGACAATTGAGGCAGCTAAGGCAGAGTATGCAGAGTTACAACCAGATTATTGGGCGATGCACCCAGAGGTGACTGATGCAGGGATGACAGATGATTACGCAACTTTCTTTTACATGCATCCCTTTCCAAGGTTCACCAGCCCAGAGGAGCCTGTCCCATTATTGGGAGGACTAGTTATATAGTGAGGGCAAGGGCATGCATAGGCATAAGCAACAGCAAGGCAGCCATAGGGAGAGGCTCAGGCAGGGGTACATGATGCAACGACTATGGATATTGATGAGGAGGGAGATGAGGGGGATGAATCTGGTAGCTTGGATAATAGCAGTGATGACAATGGGGATGATGGAGGTGGTGGGGGTGGAGGAAAGAGATTTGTCTTTGATGTACCCTTCAGGATGTTGCCACGAACATCGAGAGTAGTGGATCAGCCGAGTACTTCAGCTCCACGGATCATTATCAGGGCTCCCTAACAGGGACAGATTGATGCTTTGCAGGTAGAGGTTCAGAATCTTCGGAGTTAGTTAGCACAGGCACAGGTTGCACAACCACCACCTCCTGACCCACAGATAGCTTAGCTCACGACAAAGCGAGATAGCTTCCAAGAGAGGTGTATATAAGCTAAGGGGGTACCTGAGAGACTCCTCAGATCAGTCGAGAGCACCTCCATTGGGGAGGTTGTGGTAGAGGGATTGGAGACTGCTCGGGAAGCCGGGTATTACAGGATGAGATACTTTGAGGTAGTACCACCCGAGAGGAGGATTGCCTTCACAGAGTCAGGTACTTGGTCTCGGACCCACTCATGCATTCACTCCAAGAGTACTAACAGGAGTGTGGGTCAGCCAGCCAGATGAGAGATCAGAGCCTCAGGAAGCAGAGATCCTATGAGACCTACTACCTCAGGAGACAGTAGCAGTCATGTGCCCTAGCTAGATGCCCCTCAATGATGAGCATTTTGACACATTTACTCATTGTATTTGATATATCTTGTTGAAACATTTGATAGCCTTGTACTCCTGGACATTTGTTTTGATGAGATTTATGAGATGCAGTGGTGATTCGATTATGCATGCGTTATGGATGATTTATGATGTATGATTATGGATGCAATCTTTATTTCTATATGCCATGTTGTGTATGATTTTCTTGATGTATGTAAATGATGATGTAAATGATTTTCTTTTATTTTATGTATGATAATGCAAGATGTCTTGTGATGAAATGATTTTAACATGATATATGATGCAGTCAAAATAATTTTCCTTTATAATGTATGTAAGGAATGAAATGAATGCTAGATGTAATGATGTAATGGTGAATGATTTTAATGAGATGGTATGTTCGATATGAAAATGATATGATGTAAACCAAATTAATGTGACCTAAGTTATATGAAGTGAAATGATTATATAAAACATAATAAGTAATGAATGATATGGACATGATATAATGATAATGATATGAATTGGTAAAATAATGATAAGAATGAAATAATATGATATGAAAATGACAATTTAAATGATGATTGGAAATGATTGATATGGATGCAATCTTATTATAAATGTATATGTATGTGATATGATGTGAATCAAAATGTAATTGTTTTATAAAAATGATGTATTATGAGATGAATTATCAATGAATGAATGATAACAAAAATGAAATGATGATGAAAAATGCAAATGCAAATAATAATGATACCCTAAATGAGTGTTGGTGAAATGATATGAATGATAATGGAATGAGATGTAATAAATTTCCAGTTGTACTCAATTTTTGTTTGAAAAGATATACGAGAATTTGACTAATCCCTCAAAAATCTATTTAAACAGGCCCCAAAATGCAAATGAATTATGCAGTCCTCGAATGCAGTAATGAACCATTCTTATTTTTGTCATTCCATGATGTGGTTGATTTTCATCATTGAGCCTTTTGGGTAATTGCACCAAGATGGTTCCCAAAAAGGGGACTTAAGTGGACTGCTTTTTTCTGAAATCAGGAAATACTGACCTTGGACATGAAATTGAGGATACTTAGACTCAAAATTTTGAGATGGAACAAAAAGAAGGATTCAAGTGCTCCGAGTCTACTTTCTAAACTACTATTTTATTTTGAAAATGATTGAGATTAAGGGGTTCAAATGAGGGATGTACACAAATTGGTGTTGTTTTTGTCAGAAAAACATAACATAGCAACTCTTGTACGACCCTCGTACGGTGAACTTTTTTTTAGTATTTTTAAAATCGCAATAGTCAGAAGTTAGCTAACAGTATGTAGTTGATGCATGATTTTTTTGATAATTTTTTAATGAATTTTTGATTTTTTACTAATTTGCAAAGTGGACATATCTTGAAAATAGAATTTTGGCCGTGCTAACCCTACAAATTTTGGAAACTAATTGATTTATTTTCTTTTATTTTTTTTTATTTTGTAGAATGGAGTCTAGTTTCTAAAAATGTAATTTATTTGAAAAATTGATGAACGGTTAATTTATAACGAGAAAATACCAAACATTGCTTTTTGGCAAAAAAAGACATACAGATAAAATAAATTATGGATGAAAGACTTAACATTTTCATAAAGTGAAAAAAATTACATCGTTGGATAGCTAAGAGATAACCCAACATTACCCATGTGCTCGATTTTTTTCGATATTGAACCACGTGCAATCCTGACGGTGAGCATGAACTCGATTATGAGAAATATGGTGGATTTTTTAAAAACACGTCTCTGGTCATTGGGAATGCCCTCCAATCCTTTGGTTTGGTATTCCAAGGCAAATACCAAGCTTAAAGTTCGGTAATTCCCAGAGCAAGATATAATGCAAGTGCGTTATAATGTGCTCGTGTTATATCTCACTTTTGACATGGTTTTTGCTTCTGCAGGGAGCATGTCTACTAGCACATAACACGAGCGCATTATAACACGCTCGCATTATGCCTTACTTTATGTTAAATGCTAATATATTAATGTATGTTGATATATTTTTATGTACATGTATGTATATATACTTGTATGGATGTAAGATTATATGTACATATGTATTATGCTTGTATGTATGCATTTATGTATGTCTTTAGACGAAGGGAGAATTTAGAGAGAGTCTAGAGAGATGGAGAGGGGGTCAAAGTGAGATTTTAAGAGAGAGGGAGTGGGAGAGAAGGGGTTGGATTGAGGGGGACTTAGCTAGGTAGGGTGGGAGGGATAGAGGGAGGGAGAGAGAGAGAGGGGGGGTCGGAGAGAGAGAATTGATGGAGAGGGAGAGAGAGAGAGAGACAAAGAGAAAGAGAGGGTTATGTTGGTAGGGTGCGAAAGGGAGAGACTTGAGAGTGTGAGAGGGAGAGACTTGAGAGTGTGAAGGGGGTGAGAGGGAGAGACTTGAGAGATAGGTAGTGAGAGGGAGTGTGAGAGAGATGGAGTGGGAGAGAGAGGGAGTGTGAGTGAGAGACCTGAGAGAGGGAGAGGGTGTGAGAGGGAGTGACCTGATAGAGGTAGAGAAAGAGGGGGGTGGAGGGAGAGGGACTTATCTAGGTAGGGTTGGAGGGATAGATAGAGAGAGGGGAGAGAGACAAAGAGAGAGTTACCTAGGTAGGTTGCTAGAGGGAGAGACCTTAGAGAGAGAGGGGGTGGGAGGAAGAGACATGAGAGAGAGGGAGAGGGAGGTAGTGGGAGAGAGTGGGATGGAGTGGGAGGGACATAAAGAGAGATGGATAGAGGGACTGAGAGAGGGTGGTATGGATTGATTGAACGACAGGTACACAGAAAGAGGGAGATGATAGAGACAATTAGAGAGGGTGGGAGGGAGGGAAGGAGGGAGGGTTGAGATGTATAGATAGAGAGAAAGTGATAGGGGTTGAGGGTGTAGGGTTGAGGGATTAGGGTGGAGGACCTA
>CM021100.1:757809405-757882434 GCA_007115665.2 Sequoiadendron giganteum
GAGGGTATAGGGGTTGAGGGATTAGGGTTTAAGGGTTGAGGGTTGAGGGTTGAGGGTTGAGGGTTGAGGGATGAGGGTTGAGGGATTAAGAGGGTATAGGGATTGAGAGATTAGGGTTTAAGGGTTCAGGATTGAGGGTTGAGGTATTAAGAGGGTATAGGGGTTGAGGGATTAGTGTTTAAGGGTTGAGGGTTGAGGTTTGAGGGATTAAGAGGGTATAGGGGTTGAGGGATTAGGGTGTAAGGGTTACGAGTTGATAGATTAAGAGGGTATAGGGGTTGAGGTATTAGGGTTTAAGGTATGAGGGATTAGGGTTTAAGGGTTGAGGGATTAAGAGGGTATAGGGTTTGAGGCATTAGGTTTTAAGGGTTGTGGGATTAAGGTTTAAGGGTTGAGGGATTAAGAGGGTACTAGGGTTGAGGTATTAAGGTTTAATGGTTGAGGGTTGAGGGTTGAGGGATTAAGAGGGTATAGGGATTGAGGGATTAGGGTTTAAGGGTTGAGGGATTAGGGTTTGAGGGTTGAGGGATTAAGAGGGTATATGGGTTGATGGATTAGGGTTTAAGGGTTGAGGAATGAAGGTTGAGGGATTAAGAGGGTATAGGGGTTGAGGTATTAGGGTTTAGGGGTTGAGGGTTGAGGGATTAAGAGGGTATAGTTGTTGAGGGATTAGGGTTTAAGGGTTGAGGGTTGAGGGTTCAAGGATTAAGAGGGTATAGGGATTGAGGGATTAGGGTTTAAGGGTTGAGGGTTGAGGGATTAAGAGGGTATAGGGGTTGATGGATTAGGGTTTAAGGGTTGAGGGTTGAGGGTTGAAATATTATATTTTTCCCACTTTGACCATCTCTCCCTCCCTCTCTATCTCCCACTCTCCTCCTCTCTCCCTCCCTCTATATCTCCTACTCTCGCCCACTCTCTCGGTCTCCCACTCTCCGCTTCTCCCCTTCTCCCACTCTCTCTTTCTCCCACTCTCCCCCTCTCTCCCTCCCTCTCTATCTCCCACTCTCCCCCTCTCTCCCTCCTACTCTCTCTTTCTCCCACTCTCCCCCACTCTCTCCCGCTCTATCTTTCTCCCATTCTCACCATCTTTCCCTCCCTCTCTATCTCCCACTCTCCGCTTCTACCCTTCTCCCACTCTCACCATCTCTCCCCCCTCTTTATCTACCACTCTCTGCTTCTCCCACTCTCACCATCTCCTCCTCTCTCATCTCCCACTCTCTCCTCCCACTCTATCTCCCCTCCCCTCTCTCCTCCCATTGTATCTTTCTCCCACTCTCACCCCCTCTCCCTCCATCTCTATCTCCCTCTCTCTCCCACTCTCTCGATCTCCCACTGTCCACTTCTCCCCTTCTCCCACTCTCTCTTTCTCCCACTCTCCCCTTCTCCCTCCCTCTCTATATCCCACTCTCCCCCTCTCTCCCTCCCACTCTCTCAGAAACTCGTATACTCTAAAAAATACACTAAGAAAACCAAATTTGACATAATGCACTCGCATTATGACACGTGCATGTTATAACACGAGCACATTTTTTACTCCACTAAAATGGTAAAAAACTCTATATACCCATGATTTGAAGGCCCACAGATTGCATATTCCCTTGGTTTTGCACGTGCTTCGACAAAAAATTTCTTTTTGATGATGTTGTGAAGTGTGCAAGCATCTTCACATTCCATCACCTTTTCCATGATCTTTTTACCACCTTTGCATGAAATAGCAGAGTTTCCACATTGAAAGACATATAATATCATTTGAAGTTTGAATTCCATTGAAAACTGATATACAATTGAAGTGTGGAAGGGAACAAGCTTTTGAACAAGTCAAATTGTTGTGGAGTTTGAAGAAAGTAGAAGCTAAGGCTACATAATTAGGTTGCACTCCTCCATTTGAAAGTCTGGTTTTTAAGGTATGCAATGTAGCCCACCTCAATTAAATATTGATGAAATTCCTAATGTTGAGATGTATGTACCTAGGAGAACACCACCAAGAATTTTGTGTAGAAAGCCAAAGTATTTGATTAATATTGATGATGAGATTTTGTAGCACATCGAAGGTAAGGGGTGAACCCACATAAGTGGTGAACACTTTTGTGGAGGAAGGAAAAGTCAATTTTCCCCTCTACAAAAAGTAAAGAGGTTCTGCCAAACCAAAGTGTTCTCCCAAACCTTTATGTTGGTTCGGCCGAACCCCAGGGTTCGGTCGAACCCTATTGACCTATGTGTGGAAATAATAAAACAAAGGGGTTCGACCGAACTATAGGGTTCAGCCTAGTTCGGCCGAACCCCTTTATAGAGATTAAAGAAACAAAACCCCTGTCATTTTCACCAAGCGGCGAACAGTGACAGAGGCATGCAACGAATAGGGTGCATGCGGCGAACAAAAAACAAGCACAAACACTTCACCTTCGAGCGAACCGGAAAAGAAGCAACCTCTATCACCCTCCAACACATCCTCTCAGGTTGGTTGCACTATTCCATAGCTCATTGTGAAATTCGTGGCATGAATTGCAAAAGTTTTTAAAGAATTTTCAACAAATCTATTATCTAGAACTTAGAAGAATATGAATAGTTGAGAATACAATCCATTTTTGTATTCAATCCATTTTTGTATATGCAATTCCAATGGACAAAGAAAGAAAAGACAGTTAAACAAGGAAGTTATACAATCCATTTTTGTATTCAAGCATAAACAAGATCTTCTCACAACCTTCAACAAGAAATAATGAATTGAATTATTGGTTTGGTAAGATTAACTTTATAATGAAATTTGAAATAGGTTTTATAGAGATAATGAGGCCACTAAATTCCAAGATGATGAAATATGCAAAAATAGTGGAAAATGTAAGCTAAGGCATTTTAATAAATCAAGAAATCGTTTTTTGAATCCCCTATATTGGTTACAAGCCCAAACTATTCTAAACTATTCTAAAAATACTCATTTTCATTTGACCAAATTGTAAAACCATTCATACTCAAATGAGAAACCTAGGAAATGAAAGGCATGTAGCCTTCATGAGTGTATCATTCAAATATGCAAAGATAAATTATCCAAATTTGAGGCAAGATTATGCTTTAGTGTGAGTATTGATTAATTTTTAATTATATTTTCAATAGTATAGTACTTGTAGTAGTCTTTGACATGTAGTAGTAAAGGACTTTCTTAGTAGAATAAATCAAGAGAAAAATGGACCACTATATTATAATAATTTGACATATAAAACATGCCTATGAAGTTGGCCAAAGAATAGAAATTAATTAAACTCATAACACAAGTTGATCTAGGTTGATCATACCAATATTATGTAGATGATGTGATAACAAAGGATGATTCATATGCTAATAAAACTAATTATTTTATGAGTAATTAATTCCTTATATATATTTAAATACTAGTTAAAATACATCTTTGCACCTTAAAATGAAAAAGCTACATGTGATTATAGGAGGCTTATTACAAATAAATCATGTAGGAATCTAGATTTAAGGTGATTGAGTAAGGAAGAGGTAGAATGGCTATTGAATTTTTATTATAATTTCCTCTATTAAATTCTTTTCAAATATCTACTCGGTGATGTCCCCTACAAGTTCAAGATGCGTCAATTTCTAAAAATTAAAAAAATATCCTATGTGTGAAGTTGTGTTGGTCATTTTCATGAATTTCTATCAATTACCATATTGTTATTTTGATGGATTTGCGTACCAATATTTCATCTCTACCATCTCCATTTTTCTTTTTCAATTGCTCTATTGGGCTTCATCCTCAAAGTATAATCTTTCAACTAATCTTGATAATCCACTTTCAACATTTGTTAAATTTATCTAAGTATGGATTCTATTGGACTTCAATTTTTTTGTGATTGTCATGCTAGTAATCCAATCCTTAGTGTTTCTTAGTGACCTAGAATATTTTCTATTTCTAGAGTGTTTGGCTTGACCCTCCATTCAAATCATTCTTGTCTCCATATTATTTGACCCCTCTCATCTCTATTGTATTCAAGTTTTATATTTTCTAGGATTTTAGACTTGGTTATATCCTACCATACCACTCCCTTTTAAACTTAAAAATCCCAATCCATTTTAATCCAAATTTCTAAGTATTTTTGCACCAATTTTTTTATCTCTTAACCATCATGTCATTTCAACCATTCCCCAACAACTTCACAATCTTATTATTTGTATTTACTCCTTGTAGTATTGTGAATTTAGTCTTTCTAATCCTTAAGTACCATCCCTTTCTAACCCCTATTATCTTGATCCTCTACTAGTAAAAAAAAATATTGTGTTTTAGAGTTCTAGAATTGATTCCATGCATCTAAATTTTTATCCATCTTTTATTTCACAATGTGAAAATCATGATAATGCCATATTTATATGATGTTAACAGCATGAATTTTTAGAGTTACCTATTGAGACATACCTACTAACATCATCTTTTCATTCTCCAAAAAATAAAAATATATAAATCTAGAGGATTCGACCTTATTTTTCCCTAGTATATTATTTCATACTCCCACAAACCCCAACACCTAGTTGAATACTTTTCCTATCTTTTAGAGTCAAACATTTGGCCTTTTATATTTTTATAAAAAAATTAAGGTCATATAGATACATTAATCTCAACATCTCGATGATTTTTCCTTTAGTAAGGTCATATAAGAAACCTTTTATTATAATTGTGTATTACGGACCTCCATTTTTATTTAAGTTTTTTTATGGATTCATGGAATCTTTGAGTTTGTGTTTTTTGTTCTTTATATTAATTATTTATTAGTTTGCATCTAAGACATGCTATAAAATTATGTTACACTACATGTAGTTCATGCTAGGATGAGAAAAATTTCTAAAATAATATGTGGGGAATTTAAATTGATTGTGGATTATCAATTAGGGTGCATCATTGGGTTAAAAGGGAATTTGAGAGTGTAAGATCTAAATGATAAATCCAAGTGCATTAGACTGATTTGAATGTTAGTATTTTATTCAATTCATTAAGATTTCATGTATTCAAGATAAATTTTATAGTTGAGGGTTGGACATTCTATTCATTTAGAAAGAATTTATAAAAATATATATGTTAGTGTCATATTGTAGTGAAGTAGGTTTTATTCCATCATCCATAAATTTAGTAATATTTAGAGCTATTAAATCCCTAGAGAGTGTTATTCAATACATAGTATTTGTATAGGATTTTATATGATACTATATAAATATTAGGTAAATTATTATTGTGATAAACACAATATATATATATATATATAGGGATGAGTAGCTTGCTTATATCTAGAGTCACATCATTTGAACTAACTACCAAATTAGATACTAAATTAGTTGTGTTCCTATATTTAAGATCTCTAGGAAATAAACTTCAAAACTTAGTAAGGCTCAAAGAAGAGGAGGAGGCTTTATCCAAGTCATTCTATCTACTCTAATTTTTATCCCCCTTAGTCTAAATATATAGGCTACTTCCCCATTGCCTATAGTATTCCTAGACTGGGACATTATGGTAGACTTCCTTAATATCTAGATGGTTACAAGAAAAATACCCAACACCACATCCTCTACAAAATATAATTCAATTAAAATTTTAAGATATCCATCTTCAAAACATCAAGTTATCTGTACTTTGTACATTACATTAGGCACTATTCCAATTATTCTATATTTATACCTCATAAAGAGAAAACTTTAGATAATGAAATCTATAATGACATCATATTCTATGAGTCAAATTTTGAGCATACTTACTATTGTGGGATTGATTTACTTGCCTCTTTTGATTGATATTCTAGTTTACTCACCACTATTTTCATGATTCCCAATATATTTTGGTTTTGTAAAGAGAGAAAAATAGTGTTCAAACTAAGAACATTCTTCTAGTGGACCTCACGTGATGATAGGATCTAAGGCACTTCTCATCACACAAAATCTCCATCTTGGATCCAATTCTAGACTCTCATACACTACACCCCCAAGATTAAGAAAATGACTCATACATCATTATATAGAGTAAACACATTTCAAAATTTATAAAGTCGCCATTTCTATAGGAGCATATGTTGAGCATATGTGGAGCATATGTGAAATTATCTAGATTAATAGTCTTAATGAATTTATTCTAATCATTTTTGTTCTTACATAATCAAAATCATTGACAGAGAGAAAAATAGAACCATAACATAAACATAATCAATAAATTTTGCTACAACTATGAAAAAAAAAGAAAACAGAACTAGATATCTTCAATAGCAATAAATGAATTAATACTTAAGTTATGAGGATCACAAGATTGCCAACTAGGGTCCTACTCTTGTGGATCTTGCTATAGTACAACAGTTTAACAATAAAATTCCTCTAGCATTTCCAAATCTCTTTATCCCTTCACCTCTATCATGCCACTAAATCTTATTACAATATATTGAACTTCAAAACATCACACTATGCACTTTGTAGATTATATTAGTTACTATTCTACTAAGTATTTATTTATTCCTCATCAAGAGAAAACTTCGTACAATGAACCACATAATGACATTATTCACACAATTCCTCCACATGAAGAAGGTAGCCCACCTTTTAAAAAAATCCAAATACAAGGTATAACCATCTCTGCATGTATTCTACTAAACCAATATGAATACACAAGCATTAAATTGAGTTAATCAGTATAATTATTTGACCAAATATTGATTTTTTGAACCTTTATAATACCAATGTTTTCTTGTAATAACTCAAAAAATTATTGAAAACAATATTGTAAATACTATGACGAATGATATTGATCATCACTAACATGTAAAAATTGTGCTCCCTAACTATCTTCTTATTTTGTTTTTTACTATTAGGGGCACGCCTATATGTGATGTGAAAAATAATAGTTTATTTGAATAGAATTGTAATATTAATATGATTCAACTTCTTTTTGTGGCTGCAACGTGTAATTTTATATAAAATTAACTATAGATCTATAATAGTTCCAATTAGGAAAAATCCTTGCTCACCTTGACTTGTTGATCTAACCATCAAGAATAGTGGCTATGTATTGCATACTTATAAATAATATTCTTAAAATCAGAAATAAAATTAGTAGTGCTTCTCTTGTGACCAACACACATCTAGAATCTGCACCTCCACTCTTCAAATTATATTTTACTATCTCATATCTCTTTTTCTCAAACATTTTATTTCCCAAATCATTTTTCTTCCATCATGGGTACATGATATAAACTTTGATAACCCGCCACATTGTAAATGCTTATCATTTAAACACATTTTTACAAAAAATACAATCATTGTATCTAACACATTAAAATAAATCTAATAAGTCGTTAGATAAATTTTGTATTTTAATTGTACCACACTCTTGTCAAATTTGGTTAGTATTCTAATTCGGAAAGGTCCTCTCTCTTCTTAAGTAACTTGGAGATACAATGACTTTCATTTTTTATGTGTGTTATCAATTTTATTAATATTATCAACAATTGGATCTATAATACCCCTCTATTTTGCTTCTTGTTTGTTTTACTTTATGCTATGTTTGGGATGCAGCTACTATGATACTGGACACACCTTGTTGTTTGTGTTTTGATCGTTACTATTGAGCGACAATGATTATTGTGTGATGTGGTTATCTGATTATTGTTTTACATGCATTATGGATTAATGATGTTAGTAGAGTTAGCTTGAGATATTGTATTATGTGATTATTGATTATGATGTAATGTCATTCTTTGATGAGTGGATGGGTGAAGAGGACAGTTTTGCATCACTCGCTTGCGAGCGCCTTGCGAATCCGTGATTTCTTCTTCATGGTGTGTATTATATGTTGGATATAATGTATTATGTTGTCTACTTGGTTTCAAGTTGCAGGTACATGACATCGACTCCACCTGGTCTCACAGGTTTGAGTGTGTCGATCCAATGGTTAAGTTGAAAGGGAGATAGTAGCTAGGTAACATGTGTTAGGTTTACGCCCTAGCCTTAGTTTGTCGATAGTCCTGTTTTGTGAGTCATGTTTACTTGATTTAATATTATTTGATTTTATTAGATGCATTATTGTTAGTTTAATGTTTAGATAATTGCATTGGAAAGAGTAGTGATTATTTTAATATTTAATTAAAATTATGCTTTGATGTTATGTTTAAAATTTTATAATGAAATTTAGTTTAATTAAATTTTAATTTAATTAATTAAATTTTAATCTTAAAAGGGTTAAATTTAGTTATTAAATAATTAAAATTAATTAATTAAGTTTAATTGGATTAAATTAAATTAAATTAAATCATGAGAAATTGAAATTGTATTTTAATTTCAATTTGGGTTTTCAAAAATTAGAAAAGAAAATAAATATCTAATTCTCTATTTTGCATGCAAAAGAGAATTAGGGTTGTCTTAGATATTTTTGGTTTTATGTGAATGCATGTTGTCAATTTGGAGGAGAGAGGTTTTGGAAAGGATTGATTTTTAGAGGATTGAAATTTTTTGAAGATTTTGCACAAGAAGGGTTTGAATCAATTTTTGGATTTTGGAATCGGATTCGTTGTATGTTTGAGGAAAATATTGGAGGAGGCTTCTATCAAAGAAATTTTATCTTCTTCTGTAGCTTCAGATTCCAGGTTTTGTACTTGTTGTTTAATTCAATTTTCAATTTAATGCTTTGTGAAAATTTGATAAATTTACTGTAGGAAATTATTCAGTAAACAAAATTCGTGGATTCATTGTTGAAAATTCAATGTTTGTTGTGCTTCAAACAATTAGGATTTAATATGGAAATATTACCTTTGAAACCATTCAGATCCGTGCTTCAAACTCAAACCCCGTAGAAAACCTTCATTGAAAATTAAACAAAATTTAGATCTGTACAAGGTTCTTTGTTTAAATTATTCAAAATCTAAAAAAATAGATTGGAAGAAATTAAATTAACATCCTTTGAATTTTGAAAGACATTTTGGAAAAAAAATTAATTAATTTTCTTATTACTAGATTTTTAATATTTTTCTCAATTTGACCAGTTTTAGAAATTCTGGTAAATATATAAATATATTTGTATATTATATGGGTTTGTATATTGTATATAAAATATAAATCTACATATGTTAAATCAAATAACTATCAAAATTCTGTTGTTGAAAATTCTCTTTCTTGAAATCCACGTCTGTATTAATGGCAGATATTCCTTTTTCAATTTTGGGGTTCTGTGTTTAAAAAAAAATAATAAAGAAATAAATTAAAATATATAAAAAAAAAAAATGAAAGAAAGAAATTAAAATAAAATTAATAAAAAATAAATTTCATCGACAAAGTGGATAGTGACCGTGACCCCACCGCCCACATGTAATTGTGGGAGGGGCGGTATCATGGGACAACGCGCCCACCTTTATGGGGGATGCGCTATCACATGACAGAGCCACCCCCACACATTACTGTGGGTGCGACCAGCATGTACAAGGTACCGTCGGCGCCCCACAGTACCCTGCCCTTGCTTTATGGAAATCCGGCTCCCCTTCTTTTTATTTAACAATTTTTAATTGTTTTTTTTAATATTTTAGAATATAAATTTTGTTCTTGATTTCAGACGCCTGTGTATCCGCTAGTCGTCCGAGGTAGCTCGGAAATCATGTCAGGAATTTTAGTTTTTATATTAAATATATTTATACAAATGCTATATATAAATATTATATGGTTAATATATGTATTTATATATATATTTATAGGTATTTATATTTTTAGGATTAATTATGATAGATTTTTCTAGAATTATATAAATACTTAGACTGGTAATTTTATTAACAGAGTTTCTTTTTCTCTAATTGTAAAAGTTGCAAGCATGATTTTTCATATTAAGTGTATAATTAAATTACGTGAATATATTTAATTTGATGGAATATTACTTTATATATATTTAAGAGTATATATATATGTATTTGATGATCAGTTTTGGCACATCAACACATGCATGTATTTAGACAATTAATTAAATGGAAATTTTTATCGAGCATGATTGGTTAACGTTGTGAAAAGTATTTATTTTAATGATGAAATTATAGTGTTTTAATGAAGATTTAGAAATATAGTATTTTATTTTTTGCAGGAAGCATTAGATAGGAATATGGATTTAAGACATCCAAATATAGTTTATCTCATAGTTAAGTGTTTAAATTATATTAATTTGCCTTTATTGAATGCTTTGGAAATGGGTAATCGTGTTATGCTTTGAAAAGTCTTCCAGTGAATGTGGGTCCTTCCCATGTTAATTAATATTCGTCTTTCCCTTGGGTAGTGTTGTATGAGTTTGTTTTCATCCAAGTGTTGGAGTGGGATTCTTTATTGTCATCTCCTAAATTAGGAGAGAATGAGTTGTTCAGTTCTATAACACTTGAGTCACCCTTGGAGTCTAGATTTGAGTAGCATGTTATCCATTAGAGGAGTGGCTTTTGTTAGGGGCCAGAGCCCAAAGAGGTAAACCGGGTAACCTTCGAAAGTGTTTTTAATAAGTGATAATTAAAGTAAAGTACTTAGATGACTAGGATGCATTTACATTAACCAAGATAAATTAACCTCACTCGCAGACACAAGGGCTTGTTTAGACTTGGGGTGGGTGAGAAGGCCTGGAATGGCAAGGTCAACTATCTTGTCCATACGAAAGGTAGTTGATTCTGCTTGAGTGAGTATGAGGGCTGGGATTCGATTGAGGTCACCAGGATCACCGAAGCCTATAAAGAATACCTAGAGGAGATCTCATGACGAACCTTGTGATGACACTCTATCTAGGATAACCTTGAGTTTATGTTGTGTGTATGGATTCTTTAGCACACTTGATTATAATATGTTTGGAAGCAATGTAACCATGTTAGTGTTAGATTTGTATTGTGCATATGTTTGGTTGAATCAGTATGTGTTAGTTTGAGTCTACCTTTGGTTAGAGGTAGTAGATTTCTTGTCCTTGTTGCATTGTTACTATCTCCTAGCATGGGGAGGTGGGCCTTCAAGTACCACTAGGTTGGGTGGAACATGCACCAAAACCGTTGGGTCCCCTTTTGTTCTTCAGTTCATGGAAGCGAGACATCCAGTTGGACAGCTCATGGATCTTGTTATTCTTTTCTTGCACTGTTGTAATTCAAATTTGTAATGAGTTGTATTTACCCCTCTTGTTGTCATGAGGTGGATCTTGTAATTATTATACTTATGTATTTTGACTCATTTTGGGAATGAGGATTGTAATCTTGTAATGGATATTCTATTCTTATCTTGTAGTTACTTATGTTGAATGAATGTTATTACTTGAGTTATTTAAAGCAATGTAATCTAGATGGTATGTTAATGGGGTTTTAAGTAATCTCAGTTATGTAGCCTTAGGGGAGGTTGTCAATTATAGGTGAATATGTATGTTTAATTCACTTTAAAAATAAAATAAAAAATAGTATGCTTCTATAGTGAATTGAAACATCCTCTAAGGTTGTGTGGCAGGGCATTACACATGGTATCAGAGCCAAGGTTTAAACACTGGGTGCTCTGGGATTATGATGTACCCATTAAGCTTAGATGCATAGGTTTCTAAGAGTAACTTTTCTAATACCCTTTTGTGTCTGTGTAGGAGTATGCCTCCTAGACGCAGATGAGGGAAAGGATGTGGATGTGGCCAGGTAGACGGTCAAGGGGAGAGTCAGCATGACTCGCCACCTCATGTGCCACATATAATAGAGCAGGAGGAGCATCAGGCTTCGCAGAATGATCCAGGAGGTGGTGGTGGACAATTAGATCCTCTTAGGGTCGAATCTGCATGTAGAGCCTTCGAGGAGGCTATGGAATTATTGGGTCCATGATAGGAAGTACCTTTAGGTAACCCTGTGGTTGGGACGGTTATAGCTCAGTCTGATATGTTAGTAGTGAACTATATGAGGGACTTGATTCGATCACAACCACCTCGATTTGATGGAGTAGGTATCAGTCTAGAGGCCAAAACTTGGTTGATAGGTCTTGACCAATGTTTTTCCATGCACCCATTTGATAGTAACACCAAAGTGCAGTGTGTTGTTATTCATCTCCGAGAATTTGCAGCCACTTGGTGGAAGCTAGAGGAGTAGAAGCTCCATATAGACATGAGTACAGTGTCTTGCGAGATCTTTCTTGAGCAATTCAGAGCCCGCTTTCTCTTTGATCATTGGTGTCAACGTAGAGGTGATGAGTTCCATGTCATACGACAGCTAGCCATGATGGTTGATCAGTATGAGAGGTGACTCTATGAACATAAACAGTTCACAGGAATAGGGGACGATGAGGGAATGCTTGTGCAACATTACATCAGGGGCTTAAACGCCCGTATCAGTGGTGGTGTTTGGGTCTTTGAACCAAGTATATGGAGATAGCTGTGGAGAAGGCACGGCTGGTGGAGGATAACCTGACTATGGCACTGGGAGGTCATACAGGTGTTAGTATTGGCAGTGGTAAAAGAGCTGGGACTAGTGCTCGAGGGGGACAAACACAGGGAGTTGTGCCTCTTAAGACTCAGCAGGTATCAGTATAGGGCAGTCAACAGCAATCATTTTAGGGGAAACAAAAAGGTTTCCAACAAGGACAAGGTAGTAGGAATTGGAGGCACATGAAGCGTTTCAATGCTGAGCAACTTGCTCAAAGCACCTAGTCCACTTTTGGAGGCAGTGTATAGTAGTCTAGTGCACCAGCAGGAGGCGAAGGTTATGGTAGAGGCACAGGTTGCTTCTCCTGTGGTCAGTAGGGCCATATTGCTAGGATGTGTCCCAATAAGGGCACGTCAAGATTTACACAGAGACCAGCGACATCAGAGCCGACAGTGGGAGATGCTGCCAAAGGCCATCATGTGTTTGCAACGGTTGATAACTACCAAGCACAACACCAGGGTACCATGGTAGAGACCTATGGTATGTTAGTGGGTAACCCTGTTACTATTCTTTTCGATTCAGGAGCATCTGACTCCTTCATTTCTTCATCGATAGTGTCATGTTGCAGACTGGGAGTTGTAAGGCAAGCCAATAGGTGGCAGGTAGAGTTAGTGTCTGGTGCGAAGGTTGCATCACATTATGTAGTACCTGACTATAGGTTGGAGATTGGACCACTTCTCACTACCTTAGATCTTCGGGTTATACCATTGGGATCCTATGATGTTGTTATAGGTATGGATAGGTTAGAGGCTCATTGAGCAGTTATTGATTTTCGGCGTAAGTCGATTCAGTGTATTAATGCATCTGGTGGAGAGGTGGATATTATAGGAGTTCAGAGATCGATATCTTTGAGGATCATCTTAGCTATGCAGTTGAGGAGATGTGTTCATCGTGGATGTCAGTTGTTTGCAGTTACAGTTGAGGACTTGGGTTTGGGAGATGCAAAGGAGAAGGTAACTCTAGATAGTCATCCTATTCTTCAAGATTTCACAAATGTCTTTCCTGATGACATTCCAGGGATGCCATCGAGGAGAGATATAGATTTTATGATTGATTTGGTACCTAGATCAGAGCCTATTTCACGAGTACCTTACCGTATGACTACCCAGGAGCTGAAAGAGATTCGCTTGCAGTTGGAGGAGTTATTAAAGAAGGGATTTATTCATCCTATTGTTTCTCCTTGGGGAGCACCTGTCATCTTCATGAGGAAGAAGGATGGTTCACTTCAGTTGTGCATTGATTACCGGTAGTTGAACAAGGTAACGATCAAGAATCGTTATCCATTTCCCAAAATTGATGACTTGTTTGACCAAGTCAAAGGTGCTACCATCTTTTCGAAGATAAACTTTAAGTCGGGATACCATCAGCTCCGTATTTTTGATGCAGATATCCATAAGACAGTGTTTCAAATGTGGTATGGTCACTACGAGTTCACTGTGGTACCATTCGGGTTGACGAATGTGCCATCTGTGTTCATGATTTTGATGAATGGAGTATTCTGCATGTACCTTGATAGGTTTGTTTTTGTGTTTCTTGATGATATATTGATATATTCCAGGATAGTAGAGGAACATGAGGAGCATTTGTGACAGGTTCTGTAGTGTTTGCGAGAAAACCAACTTTATGCCAACTTGTCGAAATGCGAGTTCTTTAAGTCTGAGATCAAGTATCTTGGTCATGTGATCTTAGGAGAGGGAATATCTATGGATCCTTCAAAGATTCAATCTATTCTAGATTGGCTTGTGCCCATGAATGTGGTAGAGATCTGTAGTTTTATGGGGTTTGCAGGATATTATAGGAGGTTTGTGCAGATTTTTTCCAGGATAGGTCATCCTATCACTTCTCTTCAGAGGAAAGGGAAGAGGTTTGGATGGTCAGAGCAGTGTGAGTCGGATTTTCAGATTCTTAAGGATAAGCCAACTAGTGCATCGATTTTAGTGATACCTGATCCCATAGAAGACTTTTTGGTATGTACAGATGCATCTTTAGAGGGCTTAGGTGCAGTCCTGATGCAGGAGGGACGAGTGATAGCTTATGAGTCACGTAAGCTTAAGGATCATGAACTTAATTACCCCACACATGACCTTGAGTTAGCAACAGTAGTCCATGCATTGACTAGATGGAGACACTTTTTACTTGGGCACAAGTTTGAGTTACATAGTGATCACAGGAGTCTACAGTATATTTTCATTCAGCCGAACCTTAACGCTAGATAGAGGTGATGAATGGAGTTCCTTTGTGAGTATGACTTCGAGGTGAAGTATATTCAGGGAAAAGAGAACATTATAGTTGATGCACTCAACAGACGTATGCATGAGATATCCAAGGTGACTCTTATGGTAGATTTACGGAGTCGGATTCTTGCTACTCTTCCAGCAGATAGTTGGTACTAGGATGTGAGAGTAGAGATTGAGGCAGGTAGACCTCTTGAGGATAGATTTATAGGTTATTCACTTGAGTCAGATGGGTTATGTAGGAATTCAAAGCATATTTACGTTCCTTCAGTAGGTGACCTTCGATCTTTGGTTTTGACCAAGGCTCATCGTACATCTTATTCAGCCCATCCTGGGGTGAAGAAGATGCACGCAGATCTACACCAATTGTATTTCTAGCCAGGGATGAAGAGGGATATTGCAGATTTTGTAGCACGATGTTTAGAGTGTCAGCGGGTGAAGGTTGAACACCAACATCCAGCAGGGCTTCTACAGCCACACCTTGTACTTGAGTGGAAGTGGGATATCATCTCATTGGACTTCATTGTTGGTTTACCCAACTCCTCGTGATGATATGATGCTATTATGGTGATGGTCGATAGGTTGACAAAGTTAGCACACTTCTCACCTATGCATGCTTCCTATAATGCATCATCAGTTGCTAGAGTGTTCATGGAGGATATTGTGAGGTTGCATGGTATTCTGCGTCAGATTATTTCTGACAGGGATCTAGTGTTTACTTCAGCTTTGTGGACATCATTATAGCATGCTATGGGGACACAGTTGAACTTTAGTTCAACATATCACCATCAGACAAATGGATAGACAGAGAGGGTTAATCAAATCCTCAAAGATATGTTACACATGTATGTCATGGATCAACAGACATGATGGGAGGATTATCTTTATCTAGTGGAGTTTTCTTATAATAATAGTTACTAGAGTTCCATTGGCATGGCACCTTTTTAGGCCTTGTATGGACATCCTTGTCGTACTCCTCTTAGTTGGGATCGATTGGAGGACAGAGTGTTATGGGGACCTGAGATGTTTTAGGATATGGAGCAGCAGGTGGATCGGATTAGAGAGTACTTGGTAGTAGCATAGGATAGGCAGAAGAAGTATGCAGATGCGCATAGAGTGGATCATCAGTTTTCTGTCGGCGATAGAGTATTCTTGCGGGTGCATCCGCAAAAGAGTCCTATCCGATATGGAAAGGGTTCTAAGTTGGCACCTCACTTTTTCAAACCCTTTGAGATACTCAAAAAGATTGGTTCAATTGCTTATCGACTTGCTTTGCCACCCAGTCTTGCATGTATACATGAGGTTTTCCATGTTTTAGTTCTTTAACCCTATCATCCAGATGTTACTCACGTCCTTGATTGGAATTGTTTACAGGTAGAGGACGGGTAGCTGGCTTTGGAGCTGTGGCCGTAACAGAGCACAGAACGCTCACTCTTCGAGGGTGAGATATTGATCAGGTCAGAGTTCAGTGGGATCCTAGGGATGATACTTCATCTATTTGGGAGGATGCAATTAAGATGAGGGAGTTATATCCCTACTTGTTTGCAGGCTTCCAGGAGTAAGCCTGGTCTTTGGGGGGGAGAATGTAATACCCCTCCGTTTTGCTTCTTGTTTGTTTTACTTTATGCTATGTTTGGGATGCAGCTACTATGATACTGGACACACCTTATTGTTTGTGTTTTGATCGTTACTATTGAGCAACAATGATTATTGTGTGATGTGGTTATTTGATTATTGTTTTACATGCATTATGAATTAATGATGTTAGTAGAGTTAGCTTGAGATATTGTATTATGTGATTATTGATTATGATGTAATATCAGTTTTTGATGAGTGGATTGGTGAAGAGGACGGTTTCGCATCACTCACTTGCGAGCCGCCCTGCAAATCCATGATTTCTTCTTTACGGTGCATATTATATGTTGGATATACTGTATTATGTTGTCTACTTGGTTTCAAGTTGCAGGTACATGACATCGACTCCACCTGGTCTCACAGGTTTGAGCGTGTCGATCCAATGGTTAAGTTGAAAGGGAGATAGTAGCTAGGTAACATGTGTCAAGTCTATGCCCTAGCCTTAGTGTGTCGATAGTCCTATTTTGTGAGTCATGTTTACTTGATTTAATGTTATTTGATTTTATTAGATGCATTATTATTAGTTTAATGTTTAGATAATTGCATTGGAAAGAGTAGTTATTATTTTAATATTTAATAAAAATTATGCTTTGATGTTATGTTTAAAAGTTTATAATGAAATTTAATTTAATTAAATTTTAATTTATTTAATTAATTAAATTTTAATCTCAAAAGGGTTAAATTTAGTTATTAAATAATTAAAATTAATTAATTAAGTTTAATTGGATTAAATTAAATTAAATTAAATCATGAGAAATTGAAAGAAAATTGAAATTGTATTTTAATTTCAATTTGGGTTTTTGAAAATTAGAAAAGAAAATAAATATCTAATTCTCTATTTTGTGCATGCAAAAGGGAATTAGGGTTGTATTAGATATTTTTGGTTTTATGTGAATGCATGTTGTCAATTTGGAGGAGAGAGGTTTTGGAAAGGATTGATTTTTAGAGGATTGAAATTTTTTGAAGATTTTGCACAAGAAGGGTTTGAATCAATTTTTGGATTTTGGAATTGGATTCGTTGTACATTTGAGGAAAATCTTGGAGGAGGCTTCCATCAAAGAAATTTCATCTTCTTCTGTAGCTTCAGATTCCAGGTTTTGTACTTGTTGTTTAATTCAATTTTCAATTTAATGCTTTGTGAAAATTTGATAAATTTACTGTAGGAAATTATTCAGTAAACAAAATTCGTGGATTCATTGTTGAAAATTCAATGTTTGTTGTGCTTCAAAAAATTAGGATTTAATATGGAAATATTACCTTTGAAACCATTCAGATCTGTGCTTCAAACTCAAACCCCGTAGAAAACCTTCATTGAAAATTAAACAAAATTTAGATCTGTACAAGGTTCTTTGTTTAAATTATTCAAAATCTGAAAGATTAGATTGGAAGAAATTAAATTAACATCCTTTGAATTTTGAAAGACATTCTGGAAAAAAAATTAATTAATTTTCTTATTACTGGTTTTTTAATATTTTTCTCAATTTGACCAGTTTTAGAAATTCTGGTAAATATATAAATATATTTATATATTATATGGGTTTGTATATTGTATATAAATTATAAATCTACATATGTTAAATCAAATAACTATCAAAATTCCCTTTCTCGAAATCCACATTTGTATTAATGGCGGATATTCCTTTTTCGTTTTTGGGGTTTTGTGTTTAAAAAAAAATTAATAAAGAAATAAATTAAAATATAAAAATAAATAAAATGAAAGAAAGAAATTATAAAAAAAATTACAAAAAATAAATTTCATCCACAAAGTGGACGGTGGCCATGACCCCACCGCCCACATGTAACTATGGGAGGGGCGCTGTCATGGGATAGCGCACCCACCTTTATGGGGGACGTGTTGTCACATGAAGAGCCACCCCCACGCATTACTATGGGTGCGACCGACAAGTACGAGGTACCGCCGACGCCCCACAGTACCCTACCCTTGCTTTATGGAAATCCAGCTCCCCTTCTTTTTATTTAACAATTTTTAATTGTTTTTTTTATATTTTAGAATATAAATTTTGTTCTTGATTTCGGATGCCTGTGTATCCATTCGTCATCCGAGGTAGCTCAGAAATTGTGTCAGGAATTTTAGTTTTTATATTAAATATATTTATATATATATAAATATTATATGGTTAATATATGTATTTATATATATATTTATAGGTATTTATATTTTTAGGATTAATTATGATAGATTTTTCAAGAATTATATAAATACTCAGACTGGTAATTTTATTAACAAAGTTTCTTTTCCTCTAATTGTAAAAGTTGCAAGTATGATTTTTAATATTAAGTATATAATTAAATTACGTGAATATATTTAATTTGATGGAATATTACTCTCTCTATATATTTAAGAGTATATATATATATATATATATATGTATTTGATGATCAATTTTGGCACATTAACACATGCATGTATTTAGACAATTAATTAAATTCAAATTCTTACCGAGCATGATTGGTTAACATTGTGAAAAGTATTTATTTTAATGATGAAATTATTGTGTTTTAATGAAGATTTAGAAAGATAGTATTTTATTTTCTGTGGGAAGCATTAGATAGGAATATGGATTTAAGATATCCAAATATATTTTATCTCATGGTTAAGTGTTTAAATTATATTAATTTTCCTTTATTGAATGCTTTGGGAATGGGTAATCGTGTTATGCTTTGAAAAGTCTTCCAGTGAATGTGGGTCATTCCCATGTTAATTAATATTCGTCTTTCCCTTGGGTAGTGTTTTATGAGTTTGTTTTCATCCAAGTGTTGGAGTGGGATTCTTTATTGTCGTCTCCTAGATTAGGAGAGAATGAGTTGTTCAATTCTATAACATTTGAGTCACCCTTGGAGTCTAGATTTGAGTAGCGTGTTATCCATTAGAGGAGTGGCTTTTGTTAGGGGCCGGAGTCCAAAGAGGTAAACCAAGTAACCTTTGAAAGTGTTTTTAATAAGTGATAATTAAAGTAAAGTACTTAGATGACTAGGATGCATTTACATTAACCAAGATAAATTAACCTCACTCGTAGACACAAGGGCTTGTTTAGACTTGGGGTGAGTGAGAAGGCCTAGAATGGCAAGGTCAACTATCTTGTCCATACGAAAGGTAGTTGATTTCGCTTGAGTGAGTATGAGGGCCGTGATTCGGTTGAGGTCACCAGGATCACCAGAGCCTATGAAAAATACCCAGAGGAGATCTCATGATGAACCTTGTGATGAAACTCTATATAGGATAACCTTGAGTTTATGTTGTGTATGGATTCTTTAGCACACTTGATTATAATATGTCTGGAAGCAATGTAACCATGTTAGTGTTAGATTTGTATTGTGCATATGTTTGGTTGAATCAGTATGTGTCAGTTTCAGTCTACCTTTGGTTAGAGGTAGTAGATTTCTTGTCCTTGTTGCATTGTTACTATCTCCTAGCATGGGGGGGTGGGCCTTCGGGTACCACTAGGTTGGGTGGAACATGCACCAAAATTGTTGGGTCCCCTTTTTTTCTTCAGTTCGTGGAAGCGAGACATCCAGTTGGACAACTCAGGGATCTTGTTATTCTTTTCTTGCACTGTTGTAATTCAAATTTGTAATGAGTTGTATTTACCCCTCTTGTTGTTATGAGGTGGATCTTGTAATTATTATACTTATGTATTTTGACTCATTCTGGGAATGAGGATTGTAATCTTGTAATGGATTTATGTAATGGATATTCTATTCTTATCTTGTAGTTACTTATGTTGAATGAATGTTATTACTTGAGTTATTTAAAGCAATGTAATTTAGATGATGTATGTTAATAGGGATTTACGTAATCTCAGTTACGTAGCCTTAGGGGAGGTTGTCAATTATAGGTGAACATATATGTTTAATTCACTTTAAAATAAAAATAAAAATAGTACGCTTCTATAGTGAATTGAAACTTCCTCTAAGGTTGTGTGGCGGGGCATTACAGGATAATGGATTATAATTTTAATATCATGGGGTTCATTTCTACATTATTCAAAAATATTTCTAAATTTGAATTCTTATTTTTCTATGATGTTACTCTTTTCAATAGGTGTTTCATAACATTTTGCAACATTTTCGCTTCCATGCTCAACATTTTTATTTTTCAATGTTAAGTAATAATGTTTTCCCTTTATTACTAGTTGTAGGAAATAAATCTTAGATGCAACCTTCATCAATTTTTTTTAAATTGTCTTTAATGACACATTTTGTTCTAGAGTGCACATGCACACTTGTAAATTTAAATTTTATAATTGTTTTAGATTATGTTTTTTGTGCAATCTAGTAATGTGAATGTCTTGATTATTAAAAACTATGATAGATGTTGAACATGTTTTGTGTTAATGGTATGGAAATATTATTGATGAGTAGATGAATTATTAGAACTGTTTTAGATTTTTATTCCTTATATCTAGATATATTATTTAAACTAAGGTTTCATTGCTCCTTTAGGTACACATACATACATAACATGGATAATGCAGATGCTCCACCTCTGGAATCTTTGTTTGCAAATACCACTAATGATATTAATAAATTGAAAGACTCATTAGTGCAAAATGCAAACCCAGGGATATATTCTGAACCATGCATGTCAATATTGCATAGTCTTGAAAAAAAAAGAGATGAACTTGAGAGGAAAAGCGCATTTTCTCCAGATAGAGTAGCTACTATTCTTTCCCGCATATGGGAAGAAGTACATGGTGAGGTTCCCCTTAAACAAATATAGGATAGTGTGACCAAAGAAATGATAAAAACCAATTGTGTTCCATTTTATCAAAGTACACGTAAGGTTAGGGGATACCAGGTCACTAGATGTGTTGATCGTGATATGGCCTCATTGATCTACCCACGATTTCTCATAGCACATGGTCAATACCCAAACAATGAACAAATTCCATTATATTTTGTTCAGTATTTGTATGCTGAGGTCCATTTGGGCCTCAAAGTCAACTACCTAGACATTCCACCATATGCTGGTTAGGGGCGTGGCAGGATTGCTGACAAAGCCACTTATTGTCGAGCAGATAGACCAACCCCATTGTTTAGGGTATTGGTTGGTGAGAGGTCTCCTGCTCTCACCCCAACACTAGCCACCATAGCAGATGAGGTTGTCATTGCTTCCCAAAAGGAAGCAATTGATACTATAGGTGATATTGCAGTTGCCACCAGTAGGATATCTACTGATCGTGTAGGTTAGTATTTGATCTCTAGACATCCCCGACCCATGCCATCTTCAGCACAGTGGACCACCATGGATCCTTTCACATTAGTAGGCATCCCTACTCCCATAGAGCTTGAGGCACTTACAAGAGATATGGCACATAGGACTTTGCATTGTTTGGCTGAGGAACTCTTGGAGGCATATGCTTTCATTGCATCAAACTATGGGATCGGTATAGAGCATGTTAGAGATCGTTTGGCACGTGGAGGTCGTTCACTTCCAGGATCCCATCACTCTCAACCCAGCACTAGTGCACGTCAGGATCCAACATCTGATCATTCGGTAGCTGCACAAACTATGGGTTTTATTGAGATGTTGGTTGGTTCTGGTTCGTTATTGTCGATGCCATCTCACCTGCATAGTCCTCTCCACTCATCATTTCTGGCACAACATGAGATAGATCGGATGGATGCATATATTGGTTCATTGCTTGACCATATAGTTGATATGGTGGAGGCGGCTTTTTCAGAGGACTCAACTCATCCGATATCAGATGATGTGCATGTATGTGTGCATGTGCATGTTTCAATTCCTTTTTAATTATTTTTAAATTTTAGTTTTAATTTAACTAGATATTCATGTATTGATATATATGAATTTATATATTTGTAGGTGGACATACCTAATGTCACTCCTAGCCTTTTTCCATATCGTGCACATCGACGTGACGCTATGGATGAATTTGATGCTAGTGGACATGTGAGTTTTAAATTTTTATATATACATGTGTATATGTACATGCATAGATCTAGATACATATTTAATATAAATTATATGTATTTAACACATTTTGTACACCATTTTATTTGTAGGGCTCAGCACATCCATCAGAGCAGGGCCGTTCTCATTTAGATGGTCATTTGACTAGGATTCGACATTCATATTAGGCCATGCATATTAGATTTATTTGCTTATGTGATGATATTTCTAGTATTTGACATTTGATTATCTCTAACTTACATTTTCTATATATGATGATTTTTAGTATTCGACATTTCCTTATATGATGATCTTTAGTATTCCACATTCGATGATCTCTAACTTACATTTTCTTTTATGATATACATAAATTTGGAACTTTTCTTATAACATGCTACATGTTTATACATTGATCAATATTGATATGTTTACATGTTTATATGATATATGTATACATTCACTTATATTCAATATACATACATTTTCTTATTTGATGATCTCTTACAACTTACATTTCCTTATATGATATATTCATTTGATCTCTCTAGAGTAGAATTTTAGGAAATGAATGCCACTTTATAATTAAGTTCATTCATGTTGATCACAATAAATATTTTGCACATGCATGCCCATGTTGAATAAATTATAGTAAGTAGTCAAAAATTATAAAATAAATGACTCCCAAGCTCAAGTAAACTAATGATATTTTATAAATGAGTTTATTTACTTCAGCCTATAATTTATTAATCTCAAGGACATGTTCTTCTAGTTTTAAAATTTGATAAAAATGATGAAATTAAAATCCTGATAGAAAGTAAGAACAAATAGACAAATAAATTTTATTCTTTGAAACATTAAGAAAATTCAATTCAAATTATACCTCTATTATCTTTTTGACTTGTAACAAAATTCTAAAATTACTAGATATGTTGCATATCTATACATTAAATAACAACAAAATCTACAATGAAATAACTTGTTTGATTACCACTTGATTCATTTAAACTAGTATCTAGGGAACATGAATAAGAACTATGGTAAAAAAACTAGTATTTAGTGAACATGAATAAGAACTATGGTAAACAATTGGTATCTTTCTTAAAGAGTTTCAAATTCCTATTCTTATCGTCACTAACATGCAAGCTATTATAAATGATCAAAGCCCTCTTCCCTATTAATATATATCTAGATAAATAAATATTTCTCACAAGAGAAGCCTCAAATTGATCTATATAAATATAGGGTTTTGTCCTAGGAATGTACCTAATAGGAAATAGGAAGATGAAATCATGTGTACATGTTATGACTTGACAATAATCTCCAATATGATGCAATGATTCAATAATGTTAATAATTTAAATTAAAAAATTATTTAAATTATAGATACTTTCAATAATATTTAACATGTTACATTTCAATAGAGAAATTAATTAACTATAATTTATTAACCATCTTGATTAAATATATACAACTATATACATAAATACAACATTATATTGAAGATATAAATAAATAAACATGCTAGATTTGGGGGATTATTGAAACTAACACTAAATTTTCTTCTACTCCCACCATCACTCTTCCAATGAATTTTTTAATGACAAGGTTTTCACATTATGTACATAACAAGTACCTGAATTCCATGGAACAAATATATAATTGGAAATATCTGCTCAATTTAAGGTTTTCAATGTATTTCAACCCCTAATTTGTGTCCAACCAAATTTAAAACACTTGTCATCAACATATATTATAAGTAACTAAAACAATCTAGAGTTCAAACAAGTTACTATAAGTTCTCGTCTTGAACATGTATGCACATGTACAAGTGAACTTGAAAATCAGGGATATAATCTAGCTCAAACATTTTGGTTCAACCTGCTCTTGAATAACATGTAAATTGTTTTGATGGTCATCACTATCTAGTCTCCATTTTTTTCGTCCGCGTGCATGTGGAACTGCATGAAGATGTAGGGCGATAGCAATTATAAGGTGACTATATTCATATACCTTGTTATCAACTTGATAGTCCCCAAAATGAATCCCATGTTGAACAACTTTGACTTGTCTTAGATATATCCCTTGCACAACAACAGAACCTGCATGGTAAACATGAACCTAAGGTAATACATGTGCATGTGTACAACATTTGCACACTCAAGGTTTGTACAATATATATTTAATGTTTTTTAGATAATGTACACGTGTACACAATGTATATATAATTTTAAATTCAAACTCACCTGTGGGAAATAACATTCCATCTTTTGTTTCAGGTCGTGTTAGCTTATTCCTCTCTCCTGTGCAACACAGTAAATAATAGCTAACACCTTCTATGTTTTCATGCTCTGCTATAACTACAAAAACATCTCTTGTACACCAAATTTACACAATAAAATTCTAAAAAAATTAGAATTGTCTCTAGACAAGTTAAAGATCATTAAATTTATATAATATTTAAATTATTGAAAACTTACACATGTACCTTTTCTAACCAATCCTGAAATATGGTCATAATCAATTGAAATCAAAGGAATTTCTTGAAATATTTCATCCTCATTTTCATCGTATATGTTTGAAACAAATAGTGGTACCATATCCCATTTACTAACGTATTCAAGTTCTTCATTGTTCCATGCATGAGAGTTTCTTGCAATCCACTCAGTGCAGAAACAAGAGTAATCCCTCATGTATAATGTCCATCCAGGGTGACTATATGAACTCATAACACAATGCAAAGATCTTGTTTTTTCTACCCTCTTGCATCCGTGCATCGATCTTCTATCCACACCTAGATAAATGTAATTGCAACAAAATTTTGTAAACTTGAACATGTGTATATATGTGTGTGTGTGTGTGTGTGTGTGTGTGTGTGTGTGTGTGTGTGTGTGTGTAAATTTTAAATTTAAATAATTTTTTTTAAAAAAAATGTAATTTATACATACCTGATATCTCCCAAAACACTCTATGTGGAATGTTTCGATTTGTTCTTGAAGATGTACCGACCTCATTTGATGCAAAGTGTTTCTTGCACCATTCAACAACATCATGTGAATTGTCTATATGATCTTCTGAATAACTCATTTGATTTTTTCTTAAAGCACGTTTGATGCAAGCTCCTGCGCCATCATGCTCACCCTTTCCATGCCCACTCTCAAAGAAACTCCAAACATGTGGTATGTTGTAAATTTTATGATATATAGAAAGATCATAAAATGGCCATGATGATTTGAATTGTGCCACACATCCATCTGACCATACTAAATGTTTTTCAAATTTTACACCCCTGCTTCTCAAATTCTCAAAAAAACATTTTGTAAAACAATGTTGTACAAAAAGTGTGTCATGCTCTTTATCATCACTAATATAAAAGCGATATTCTTTCTTGATGGCTCATTGTTCATTTGTACTCTCAACACCATCCAATTCCAATTGTGCATGTCAATAACACTCATGAACCATAATAGTGACTTGCTTTGAAAAGTAATATTCTGATTGAATCTCTTTTTGATGTACAAAAGAGTAATTTTCTGCAAATTCAACTACTGATAGAATTGTTCCAAGTGGGAAAGTATCTCTTAATGTTTGAAATTGATG
The DNA here is from genome assembly GCA_007115665.2 of Sequoiadendron giganteum. Classification (NCBI taxonomy): domain Eukaryota; kingdom Viridiplantae; phylum Streptophyta; class Pinopsida; order Cupressales; family Cupressaceae; genus Sequoiadendron; species Sequoiadendron giganteum. The sequence goes on from CM021100.1 coordinate 757,835,217, forward strand.
TGCTTGCCACTTAGCATAAAATGAATGTTGTATGTATGGTTGTATCAATTTTTGAAAATCTTCCATAAATTTCCCAATAGGTATCTCCTCTTCTAGATAGTTTAACCTTGTGGATTCTTTCCCAAAATTTATTTGAAACTTTACATACTTGTAACTCTTGAAATTTACTGTCTGACTCAAGTCAGAATTTTCATTTGTTGAAGGAAAGTTAGCCAAACTTCCACATGTTTCATAGAGTCATTTTATGCAATTTATTTGAGGTCCATTTTCATGATCACATAATAGATACTTTATGAACAAACTTACCTATTTAGGAGGTGCCTTTTGAAAACAATATCTTTCTTCTCTCATCTTTCGAAACACCTGATAGTAGAGATCAAATTCAATGTGATAATGGAAACAACAAGTTTCAAAAACCTTTTTTATCTTCACATAATATGGCTTTAACCTTTCAAACATTGTTTTCCCAATCTTTATATGAGGATACATATTACAAAAGTTCATATACATCTCAAGTTGTGTTATGTATAGCCAATGTTTAATATGTTCTTCATAAATACCAGGTCCAATCCTATACCTCATAACATCTCTAGTATTTGATGATGGACGAGTCTGATCATTCCAAAAACTTGAGATCAAGTTCATAACAACATCTTCAATCCCGTCAGAATGGGGAGCTCTACACATAATTGCCCAATTGCCTTCAGAACTATCATTTAAAACCTTTCTTTTTTTCTCATATTTTATTAGTGTGGTTTTACTATAACCAAATTCACTGGAAAGTGCTGACATTTTTCTTTTTCTGCATATTTCTTTATTTAAAACAGATGTAAAAATCACCTTTCTTGCAATGGCCTTATCCACTGATCGAGATCTTTTCCCAATGGAATCTAAACCTTTTTTAACATTTTCAACAATATATTTTTGCAGTCTCATGTGTTTCCTCTTATTCGATGCAGAATATACACCCATCAATTGTAATGACTCTTTTAGCTCATCATGAAGAAGTAAATGCGATAACAATTGGGTTTTTTCAAGTGTTTCAAGATGATTGAAATGATCATGGATTATTCTATTTATAGATTTAGTTATTGACCTCTTAATTTTATTTTTAGGTTGGTCGACATAACATTTTAGTTTCTCCATATCCATTTCAAGTAAATGATCTAAATTTCTATAAGAAATTTGTTTCCCCACTATTTCAGCTACTTTTATATGCTCATCCATTGGTGTAGAAGGAATTAATCCCAACCCCTCTCCAACATGCATTGTTTGAACTCGGGCCTCCTCCCTATCTTCAAGGTCCATGTGTTATTCAACTGATTCATTTGGTCCAATATCTAGATTGGGCTTGACTTCTGCTTGAGATCTTCCTACTTGTTGAGCCATTTGTACATTTTACAAAATATTGTGCAAAGAAAGTGAGAGATGATGATATATAAATGGAGTTGAACATACGAAATCAAATGAAATCAAAGATTATTGAAATTAAGAATTCCATGAAAAAAATGTATTTGAAAAGGATATGATTCAAAGATGGGATATACATGAAAATGGTATGATATATATGATGCGATAAGCTAAGAATGCAAGAGGTCAAATGCAACTCTAGGTCCAAATTTGGTTGCAATGCAAGGATTGACTTGTGTTATGATGGATAAACACAAGGGACCAATGACCAAGAGAGGGTATGCAAAAGATGATGGACTCCAAAAGGATTTCCCTAGAAAAGCAAGGATAATGGTATTTTCCCTAACTTGAAAGTCCATGATAAACCTTAAGTGATGTGGGCGATAGATAAAAAATGGATTGGTTTTGAGACCTTCATAGAGTAGTGGAACTTGTGCAAGAGCTAAGGGTTCTATTTGATCAATGATGAATATGTAAAGGACTAAATTCATGGAATGTATGAAACTTGGAACTTAGGCACGATATGATCTTGATATATGCACTTGGGGTTGTACATGCATGCAAGAACTAGGTGAAATGATATATATGTATACAAGGACTATGTGATATGATCTATACATATGCAAGAGTAGGAATATGTAAGGACTAGGATGCAATGAAAAGGATATGATTCTAAGATGGGATATAGGAAAATGGTATGATATGATGTGATAAGTTAAGAATGCAAGAGGTCAAATGCAACTCTAGGTCCAAATTTGGTTACGATGCAAGGCTTGAATTGTGTTATGATGGATAAACACAAGGGACCAATGATCAAGAGAGGGTATGCAAGAGATGATGGACTCCAAAAGGATTTCCCTAGAAAAGAAAGGATAATGGTATTTTCCCTAACTTGAAAGTCCATGATAAACCTTAAGTGATGTGGGTGACAGATAAAAAATGGATTGGTTTTGAGACCTATGAAGAGTAGTGGAACTTGTGCAAGAGTTAAGGGTTCTATTTGATCAATGATGAATATGCAAAGGACTAAATTCATGGAATGTATGCAACTTGGAACTTAGGCATGATATGATCTTGATATATGCACTTGGGGTTGTACATGCAAGAACTAGGTGAAATGATATATATGTATACAAGGACTATGTGATATGATCTATATACATATGCAAGAGTAGGAATATGTAAGGACTAGGATGCAATGAAAAGGATATGATTCTAAGATGGGATATAGGAAAATGGTATGATATGATGTGATAAGTTAAGAATGCAAGAGGTCAAATGCAACGCTAGGTCCAAATTTGGTTACGATGCAAGGCTTGAATTGTGTTATGATGGATAAACACAAGGGACCAATGATCAAGAGAGGGTATGAAAGAGATGATGGAATCCAAAAGGATTTCCCTAGACAAGCAAGGATAATGGTATTTTCCCTAACTTGAAAGTCCATGATAAACCTTAAGTGATGTGGGCGACAGATAAAAAATGGATTGGTTTTGAGACCTATGAAGAGTAGTGGAACTTGTGCAAGAGTTAAGGGTTCTATTTGATCAATGATGAATATGCAAAGGACTAAATTCATGGAATGTATGCAACTTGGAACTTAGGCATGATATGATCTTGATATATGCACTTGGGGTTGTACATGCAAGAACTAGGTGAAATGATATATATGTATACAAGGACTATGTGATATGATCTATATACATATGCAAGAGTAGGAATATGTAAGGACTAGGATGCAATGTTCATTTGTTCATGTTGTCTGAAAACAGTTGGCAAACACGTGGTGTTGTAAAGAATGAAAATCAACCACATAGAAGACATTTACAAAAAAAAATCCTGAGGCTACATGGACAATATTCTTATGGATCCCATGAAATGCATATCCTTAGCAAATGAATTTTAGAAGCTTGGCCCCACGAGCTCCCCCTTATAGTGCAATCACTTCTCAGGGCAACCAAGCTTCCAATCTCTATGAAACTCCCATGGCATATTGATCATTTCTACTAAGAACTGCGCAAGTGTGGGTGCCTTGGCAACGACCATTGCTGCACCAAAGAATAGAAGGTTTGTGGTTTTCTAAAACAAAATATTTATTTCGGGCACCCGTTCAAAAGGCCATGCGAGAGGCATTATCATCCCAGTCTGCAGAGGTTAGGGTCTGTAGGTTTTGACACACCACAAGGGTACAGGGGAGTCAATTGCTAGTCCACAGGAAGTTTTGTAATGCTAAGCTTTCCTTAACATTTGAATTTATATACCGGTTGGGTATCGCTTGGCTTTAGCACGTTCCCAGTTTGAGTCGCTTTGGGGTGAGTACTTTTTCCCACCAAAGTAGGCCCAAGATCTAAGGCTTAACAAAAGCGAACCAAAATATTCATAGTTCAATTGATATTTTTTTAAAAACAAAGAGAAAGCACATGAATATTTCAGATCACACTCGCATGGTGTTCTTTTTAAACCAAAATCAAAATGTGAACAAACAGAGAATGCACAAGGTTCATTTTATCCATTTTTAGTGTTTGTCAAGAAAAGGGGTTATTTTTAACCATTTGTAGTGTTTTCTATCTAAGAGTTAATTTTAATCCCAATGAAAAACAAAGTGTGTTGTTCTTTTTAACCCATATGCATTTGCATGTCTGTTCTTTTTTAACCAATGCGTGTAAAATGCGAGTTGAAAAGAAAAAAACAACAATTAAAATAACATTTAGTTGATTCCAGCTAGACACATGCTAAAACAAGAATTTGAGGGGTTTATTTTATGCATTTCATTCAACATTAAATTTACCGTGCATAATTTATTTCAACTTAGAGATGAGTGTTTGGAGGTGTCAACATATTCAAATTTTAGATTATAATTAAAAAAATGATTCAACATTTAAATGAAAATAAAATTGATTTAATTTTGAACTCAAATTGCTAACAAATTAAAGAAACTTGCCTCTCTCATCTTATAGATAAATGATTCATTAAATTAAAATTACCCCAAATCAATAAAAATACACTTTATAGTACACAATAATTTTATCAAGTATTACATGAAGAAAATAACACACATTACTCATGACTATTTTTCATCAAAAATATGAGTGTGTTACAACATGATAGCTTGAACTATTATATTTTCATGTTTTAATGCAATTAAATTTATGCATGCTAGTAACTAAGTTTTAGACTTGTTACTATAAGTTCTATAATTCAATCATGTTATATAACATATAAGAATGTTATGGTTTCCATAAAAAAAGATGTTATTAGATAGTGTGGTAAGTCTATGAGCCTCTTTGTACCTAAGTATAAAGTCAAGATCTAGTAAATTTAAATATTTTATTTTTCTTAGATAAGGTACCCATTACGAGTGATCATTAGGATTTGTGTCTCAACCTTCAATCCCTATCTATTAATACTGAACAAAATCTAATTTTCAAGTTATAAAATGTAACAAATATATATATATATACATACAAGGACTATGTGATGTGATCTATGTATGCAAGAGTAGGAATATGTAAGGACTAGAATGCAATGAAAATGGTATCCAATATGATATGATAAGTTAATAATGCAAGAGGTCAAATGCAACTTGAGGTCCAAATTTGGTTACGATGCAAGGATTGACTTGTGATATGATGGATAAACACAAGGGACCAATTACCAAGAGAGGGTATGTAGGAGATGATGGACTCCAAAATTATTTTCCTAGACGAGCAAGGATAACTCGACATGTTTCCTAACTTGAAAGTCTATGATAAACCTTAAGTGATGTGGGTGATAGATAGCATTTAATGGGTTGATTTTGAGACCTATGAAGAGTAGTGTCCAACTTGTGCAAGAGCTAAGGGTTCTATTTGATCAATGATGAATATGCAAAGGACTAAATTCATGGAATGTATGCAACTTGGAACTTAGGTGATATGATCTTGATATATGCAAGGGGTTGTACATGCAAGAACTAGATGAAATGATATATATGTACATACAATGACTATGTGATGTGATCTATGTATGCAAGAGTAGGAATATGTAAGGACTAGAATGCTAAAAAATTAAAGAAACTTGCCCCTCCCATCTTATAGATAAATGAGCCATTTAATTAAAATTACCCCAAATCAATAAAAATACACTTTATAGTACACAATAATTTTATCAGGTATTACATGAAGAAAATAACACATGCATTACTCATGACTATTTTTCATCAAAAATATGAGTGTACATTACAACATTTTATAGTTTGAACTATTATATTTTCATGTTGATCTATCTTCTCAATTTTATTTATTTTATATATCGAAGGGATACAATTATTGCTATAGATTATATATATTTTTTATGTTGTACTCATCTTAGTTCTAGATGCACATAAGATAAGAGCGTAACCATATTAATCTAATGTCTTTTTATTTGATTATTTGTGGAGGTAAAAATACCAAATTAGGGATTTGACAATATAATTGGTAAGATAACCAAAATTCACCCCTTTCCCTTTGTGGCACTAGCTACATGTATTCTTGGAAATCTCTTCCTATGGAGGTTTTGTGTCTTTTCCTATCTATCATAATTATATTATCTTAGAGCTCAGTTTAAATAACATTATGACTATTTTATATATCATTTAATTTATTTTAACAAATTTATCATGTTATTCTACTAAAGTTTCTTGTTTTTGGTTGTGTATTTTATTTTTATTTTATAGATTTTCAAATTTTGTATAAACTGGTATTTTTTATGTACAACAAAAATCTATGTAGACATATAGACCTTAATGTAGTCATGCTACCATCTAGGAAACATGATGTAATTTTTATTATCTTCTATTGATTCGTAATTCTAGATTCCTATCATGATGAGATATCTATTTCTCAACTCTCATTCTAAGTTTTTCTTTGTTTATAATTAAATCCCATTTTTAATATTTTGTTTAATATAAACATAGTACTTTTTTTTAATAGGAAGAATAAGCTTGCATAGTTTATATAGGTGAAACCAATTTAGATTTAAGACCATTTACACTTGTTGATTTATCTATTTTGGATAGTTATTTCGTGTTATTAATCTTAAATCTAGGAATAAAGTTAGTTAAAACTTTCAACTTTTTATTTAGGTTATCAAATTCAATACATTTTTCTTTTTACTATCAATATATGTTTATTTATTTATGAATTATTTCACTCTTATAAAGAATATTCTAATTCTATGTTAGATTATGTGTTAGAAAATTTAGAAAATATTATTTTAGATACATACTTCTACATTATATGTTCCTGGCATATAAACTTATTTAGTTAATGTATGCTTTATGTGTATATTCATCGAACTTCTTGTTAAATCTATCCTAATCCAAAAATAGTTATTGTTAACTAATATGATTCTATTTATTATAATTTACTTATATTTTTTACTAATTTTTGTGTGTTTGTGGGGTGTTTGAGTTATCCCCACCTTCTCAACTAATTATCACTATTTAGGTTTTTTAGATGAGTTTAAAAATTCTCTTTAGTTGAATTATTTTGTGTCATCTTCTTTAATCCAATTTGGTTATACATATGATTTTCCTACTATTCATTTTCATGTATTGATACAAAGGGAGATACTACTTGATAGAAGGAGAAATATTGGTGAAAGATGGTGTTTCTACCATATCTATATAATTGATGATGCACAATTGGATGAAATAAATATAAGGATTTAAAAGACATACACATAGATATCTATGCAAAATTGGGTGCTACAAAAAAATACAAATAAAGAAAATATATTGTAGATCAAAACTATTAAAACATTTAGTATAAGGATTCACAAAATCTAGTGATAACTTGCAGATTTTAGTTTTATAGAACCCATTGATGATATGCATTTGAGTTTTCATTTTCAAAAAATTGAAATGAAGAACATTCGATTTTCTTATATATCAATTATTGGATGCATTTTTCCTTGTTGCTAGATAAAACATATGATAAACTCACTATTGTAAGTAAATAAATCTACCCATATTTGACGAGAAAGAGAAGAAATAAACACGTACTTTATTTCTTTCTATGATAATTTGTCAAGTTTTGTTTGCGTCTATTTTCTTCTTTATCTTTTGAAATTTTTTGTTGAGTTTTGTTTTTTCTTTTTGCTTTTTGTCCCATTTTCTTCTTCAAAACACAAATGTTTGATTTAAGCTAACAACAAATTCTCCTACAAAATGCAAAAAATATGTCACAAAACATTTTCAAAAAATATAAAACGTTTTTTCACCCGTTATTTGTCTTTTTCAATCGACACGTTTGAAAGCTCGCCTGGAAAACGCCGTTTACAGAGGAGCTCGGAAAAATGCACAAAAACCCCAGAAAATTTGTTTGACTCTCGTATGTATACTAAAGGGGTTCGATCGAACCCATTCCAGGGGGGTTCGAATGAACCCCTTTAAAATAATTTTGCTCATTATTATAATGTGGTTCGGCAGAACCTAGAATGTGGTTCAGCAGAACCTAGGTTCGGCCGAACCACATTAAAAGGTTCAGCCGAACACCCTTTTTCCCCTAGCTTCTCAAAAAATAGTTTTTTTTTTGTAAAAAATTATCGTTCGAAGCTCAATTTGAAATTAAAAATGCACAAAAATTTAGAAACCCAGCCAAATAATGATAGTCCTCAGAATGAGCTATCTGTCGAATATAATTTTAATATGATTTTCTTTTATTATGTATTTTATTTTTTAGTTTTATTAAACATAGGTTTTTCAATGAAAATCAAAATCTCTGGTCTACACATGTGTAAAAATAATAGATTATCAAAATAAAATTTTTAAAAATACATTGAGGCTGGGTATTGATGTCCTTGATCCATTAAAAAAAATAAAATTGAATTTCAATACATACAAAAAAAGTTATGTTATATACAGTCCGCATATGTCTGAATTACAATTGGTTTGACTTTGAAACTTGATTAAGGAAAAAATATTCAATAAAAAACTATGAGAACAAATACAAGTGCTAGATATCATAGTTACAAATCTAAATTCAAAAAAAATTAGAATTTTATCCTTCATACAAAAAAATTTATGTTGTATACGGTGAGCGTCACTTTTTAAAAATGCTGATTTCTAAAAAAAACCAGTTTTCATGGGAGATGGAATAAAAAGTGCAATCTGATTCAAAAAAATTTGCAAAAAATATTTTTAGAATCTACAGACAAAATGTGATGAGACTCTAGTTTGCATGATTTTCAAATTCCTCATGGTTTAGCCGCTACAAGAGCCCGAAAGTGAAGATTTAGTTAAAAATAATAATTGCAGTGTCCAGTTTGCCCAAAACTTGTAAACCACTATTGTGGGATTACCCTAAGATTTCAACACGCACTTGTAGAAGATATGCTAATAATATTTGGGAATGATTATTTTAAAGGCTAAATGAGACTGCAAGATGTCAACTATTTGTTGAAATGATGCGGGGTGTAAAGTATAGGAACATCATGAAGACTCTTGGGTTGAGAACATCAAATGCATCGAGTGAAGACACTATTGTGAAGAATCTAATGGATGCTTATGAGAGTGTGGGTAAGACCTCATGCTCAAAGGATATTAATTTCACCCGATGTGTCATTGCATCAACTTTGGTAAGTTGTCAAACAAAGAGAGCTCGCCTAATTAAAAAGACTAGTGAAAAAATGGGAATTAGTAGAAAAACTTTATCAAGAGCCATTCAAAGGCGGCAAAGAATTCAGGGCAATGATACAAATGAATTATGGGCATTCTCGGGGAGACTGTCACAAAAAGATAAAGAAGTTGTCGAAGCCTTGAGAACACTAATTGAAGAGTATTGGAAGAATAACACAAGGCCATCTCTGAATCAAAGGGATGTGGTAAGAAGGAGAATCGGTAGTCGAAATCGTGAGCCACATCCAAAGCATTTTTTGGATATGACTCAAACCCAATTTTTTCAAAAATTTGAAAATGATTATCCTCAAATTAGTATTTCTCAAAGATTTTTTGAACTGCTTAAACCTTTTTATGTCAAGATAAATCACACACGCACTACTTGTTGTTGTAGACTACATATTGAATTTTCTAACAATTACGATGTTTATCATTCTATATGTTTAGATTTGCATACTAACGATGTTCTGTAGGATTGTGGCATAAAAGCCCCACCAAAATCTTCAAGAGAGTTCTTATCAAAAAAATTATGTGAAATAGAGGATGGCCAGATATTCTATAGGACAACATGCTTGGATGGTTCATGCAAGTGTTGCAGTGGCTTCCAGCGTATGCCAGTATGTCAACATATGGAATGCACAAATGAGGTGGGACAAAAACTAGTAGAGTTCGGGAAGTATAAAACAATGGCATATGCTACAAAATATGGGTCTCAAGCAAAAAGGTATGATTTGGTTATTGAGAAGATTCCAGTGCACAAATTTATGACCACATTTCGTGACAGTATACTGTCTGAGTATGAAATGCATACCCATAGAGCCCGATGGTTGGACATGCAATTCAAGCTATGCAAGGACACCTTTCCAGTTGGAAGCATATTATCCATGGTTGAATTTGCAGAGAACTACACTCTACAGCCACAACATGAGGTGCAATCACAATATTACAACTCCACACAAGTTTCGATATTTGTGCACATAGCATCCATTCATGCATCTGATAGTACAGATGAGCAAAGGAAGGTATTGAGGGAGTACCAATTTTACATTAGTGATGATCGCACACATTCTCCAGAGTTCGTGCAAGGTTGCTTCCAGATGTTCTACAGTGGTTTGGCTCAGAGGGGCATAGAATACGATCAACATATAATATGGTCTGATAATTGTGCAGCACAGTTCAAGAACTCATGCATGTTCTACTGGTTGTGCAGGATGCATGTCATTATAGGTGTTCAACATATGTGGAACTTTTGTGAGGCTGGACATGGAAAGAGGGAGCATGGTGGTACAGGAGCATGCGCGAAAAGAGCATTAGCATGAGAAGAGTTAAAGTATAAAGATTGTGAAAAGTTGACAGATGCACAATCAATCGTTGAGTGGTGTAATGATTTGATGGGTCCAGGTAATGAAGGTATGTCTTTAGTTCATAGATTTTTTTGGTTGATGGATGATACTAACATTGCACCATATGAAGACTGTTGTACACTAATAGGATCGAGTGAGGTACACTCTTTCCTTAGCTCAAATATAGGTTCATGGAGTATTGATACACGAAAGATGGCATGCTTTTGTTCTTCATATACAATGCAAGACTGGAATTATTGTGAGTCAGGGGAGTGGGTTGACAAATGGTTCACAAGTTATCTTAGCCCACTTCACATGTATCGCCCTCCGACGGTATTGGAATTCAAATAGATAGAATCATCAGTCAACTTTGACCACATATCAGATCTAGTTCAATGAGGTGATATATCTACTTTCTTAGTTGTTGAAATTCCATATCATTAGATCTTACTTTGTACTGTATTCATAATGTTGACAAATTTCAAGAGATTTTTTGCACATATCAATGCAGAGTATGTTTATGCAGTTATTGTAGATGAAGACAATGAAGAGGGAACAAACTATTACTTGTGTCATTGTGTTGAGACCAAAAAGAAATTGGAGGCCCCAGTTATAGATGGAGAAAACATCGAATACCCTATAGGCTTAGTTGTGGTTACTGGAACATGGCTTAGAAGGTACCCACATTCAAGTGTTAAACATTGGCTATTTTATGACTTTGACATGCATCGTAAGATTCTTCATTACTCGAACCTTGTCATGGAATCCAATGTTTATTTGACCAAATATAGGGGTAGACCTTTGAACAAGACGTTATGGAAGGTCCGTGAGTCTGACCATGAGGCAATACTTGACACAATAAAGTGTAGAGCAGACCCGGATGGTTCATTGGATTAATTTGTAAGTATATGCACATTGGTTCTTATTAATTTATACTTGTATGCACATTAATTTGTTTGATGCGAATTCTATCATCTTCTTTTATAGTGATTGGTGTCCCCTTGCAAAAAATGCAAATATATGAGTTATCCAAGAGAATGTCAACCAGAAAAGCAATGCAACATCCTTATTTTAATGCCTGCATGCAACATCTATAAGTGCCTTCCATCTATTTTTATTTCATTTCCATCTTGGATGTTCTTTCTTTTTCTCTTTTACTTTGCGTATTTGTAAGTAAACTACTAAGGGTTGATTGATCTTTCATTGCAAAAAATGTTGATTTAAGAGCCATCAAAGAGAATCTCAGCCAAAAAAGCAATGCAACATACTTATTTTGATGATTTTGACAAATCTCAATTTTGATTTCAAGCCATAATAAGAGATCATGTGAAGCTTAGCGAGGTAATCTCAAGTTACTCATTTGAAGTTAACCTCATAATGAGCACCTATGATGTAGACACTTAAAGAGAATCTTGAATGTATGAGTGACATTGTAAAAGATCTGAGAGAATGAAGTGCCAGAGGCATTGTAATAAGATTTAATTACATAATGAGATATAATCAAATATTGTAAGGTTGGAGTTCATGTTTGGTGTAGTAGCACCTTGTTCTATAAATGCCTTGAGTAGGAAAATTGCAAACTTTGAATTTTGAAATGTAAACAATGTGAAAAAGGTCATATAAAGGTCATGTAAACAATTTGTACACATTTTTCTGCAACTCGTGTGACCAAGTAGACTATTCCAACATATTGGAATAGGTATGTTTATCCTATTCATGGTCCTCTTTTGCACCAAAACACGTAGAATCACTCCAAGCTATGTTCCACTGGATATATCCCTTAAGGGTCCAAAGTGCAAAATGGCTGAAAACTTCAACATGCTATTACTCGGATACTGTGATACTTAGAAACTTCTCATTTGATCCTACAGAAAGGAACTGAGCCCCTCTAGAAAAACCTCTCTCGGTTTTGGCTATCTTGGAGTGGTTTTCTCGTAGCAGCGGATTTTCACTTGATGGAAAAAGTGTCAAATTCAAGCAGTGCAAAGTTGCAAAGTGGTGCAACTTTTGCTCTGCAACTTGTGTGACCAAACTAACTACTCCAATGCATCCGAATAGGTATGTTTATGCTAGGCATGGTCTTTTTTCGCACTGAAACACGTGGAATCGCTCCGAGCTACGTTCAACTGGAATGATCCCTTGAGGGTCCAAAGTGCAAAATGGCTGCAAAATTCATCATGCCATTACTTGGATATTGTGACACTTAGAAACTTCTCATCTGATTCTATAGAAAGGCGTTGGGCCCCTCTAGAAAAACCTCTCTCGGTTTTGGCTATCTTGGAGTGGTTTTTTTATGGCGGCGGATTTTCACTTGATGGAAAAAGTGTCAAATTCAAGCAATGCAAAGTTGCAAAGTGGTGAAAATTTCACTCTGCAGCTCGTGTGACCAAAATAACTGCTCCAACGCATCCGAATAGGTATTTTTATGCTAGGCATGGTCTTTTTTCACACTGAAACACATGGAATCGCTCTGAGCTACGTTCCACCGGATCGATCCCTTAAGGGTCTAAAGTGCAAAATGGCTGCAAACTTTAGCATGCTATTACTCAGATACCGTGACACTTAGAAATTTTCATCTGATCCTACAGAAAGGTGTTGGGCCCCTCTAGAAAAACCTCTCTTGGTTTTGGCTATCTTGGAGTGGTTTTCTCGTGGTGGCAGATTTTCACTTGATGGAAAAAGCATCAAATGCAAGCAGTGCAAAGTTGCAAAGTGGCACAACTTCTGTTCTGCAACTTGGTTGACCAAGCGAACTATTCCAACACATCCAAATATGTATTTTTATGCTAGACATGGTCCTCTTTTGCACCGAAACATGTGGAATCGCTTCGAGCTATGTTCCACCAGATCGATCCCTTAAGGGTCCAAAGTGCAAAATAGCTGCAAACTTCATCATGCTATTACTTGGATACCGTGACACTTAGAAACTTCTCATCTAATCCTACAGAAAGGAATTAGACCCTTCTTAAAAAACCTCTCTCGGTTTTGGCTATCTTAGAGTGGTTTTCTCATGGATGCGGATTTTCACTTGATGGAAAAAGTGTCAAATTCAAGCTATGCAAAGTTGCAAAATGGTGCAACTTTTGCTCTGCAACTCATTTGACCAAGCAGACTATTCCAACATGTCCAAATAGGTATTTTTACACTAGGCATGGTCTTCTGTCACATGGAAACACGTGGAATCACTCTGAGCTATGTTCCACCGGATCGATCCCTTAAGGGTCCAAAGTGCAAAATGGATGCAAAATTCAACATGCTAGTACTCAAATACCATGACACTTAGAAACTTCTCATTTGATCCTATAGAAAGGAATTAGGCCCCTCTACAAAAACCTCTCTCGGTTTTGGCTATCTTGGAGTGGTTTTCTCGTGGCAGCGGATTTTCACTTGATGGAAAGAGTGTCAAATTCAAGCAGTGCAAAGTTGCAAAATGGTGTAACTTTTTCTTTGCAACTCGTGTGACCAAAATAACTGCTCCAACACGTCCGAATAGGTATTTTTACACTAGGAATGGTCTTTGTTCGCACCAAAACACGTAGAATCCCTCCGAGCTATGTCAACCGGATCGATCCCTTAAGGTTCCAAAGTGCAAAATGGCAGCAAACTTCAGAATGCTAGTAATCAGATACTGTGACACTTAGAGAATTCTTGTCTAATCCTACACAAAGGTGTTGGGAATATCTAGAAAAACATCTCTTGGTTTTGGCTATCTTGGAGTGGTTTACTCGTGGTGGGGGATTTTCACTTGATGGAAAAAGTGTCAAATTCAAGCAGTGCAAAGTTGCAAAGTGGTGCAACTTTCGCTCTACAACTCGTGTGACCAAACTAAATGCTCCAACGCATCCGAATAAGTATTTTTATGCTAGGCATGGTCTTTTTTCGCACTAAAACATGTGGAATCGCTCCGAGCTACGTTCAACCAGAACGATCCCTTAAGGGTCAAAAGTGCAAAATGACTGCAAACTTCAACATGCTATTAATTGAATACCGTGACACTTAGAAACTTCTCATCTAATCCTATAGAAATATGTTGGGCCCCTCTAGAAAAACCTCTCTCAGTTTTGGCTATCTTGGAGTGGTTTTTTCGTGACGGCGGATTTTCACTTGATGGAAAAACTGTCAAATTCAAGCAGTGTAGAGTTGCAAAGTGGTGCAACTTTTTCTCTACAACTCATGTGACCAAACTAACTACTCCAATGCATTTGAATAGGTATGTTTATGTTAGGAATGGTATTTTTTCACACTAAAACACGGATAATCACTCTGAGCTACGTTCAACCAGATCAATCCCTTAAGGGTCCAAAGTGCCAAATGGCTGCAAACTTCAGCTTGCTATTGCTCAAATGTCGTGATGGTTAGAAACTTCTCGTCTAATCCTATAGGATCACATTGATCTTGTCTACAAAAACCTCTCTCTATTTTGGCTATCTCAAAGTGGTTTTTCAGTGGTGGCAGATTTTCACTTGATGGAAAAAGCATCAAATGCAAGCAATGCAAAGTTGCAAAGTGGTGCAACTTTCATTTTTCAACTTGTGTGACCAAGTGGACTATTCCAACACATACAAATAGGTATGTTTACGCTAGGAATGGTCCTCTTTTTCACCGAAACATGTGGAATCGCTCCGAGCTATGTTCCACCAAATCGATCCCTTAGGTTGGAGGAGTCTTAAGTTGCAAATTTGTAAGTTGCTTAAAGCAACAAATTTGAAATGATATTGAATGGCCCACTTAGCACTCATTACATCTAAGTGATGCTCATAGAGGTGAGGCACTAGGCCTTTCTGGGAGGTCACCCATTCCAGTATACTCCAACTCAAGCACTTAACCACAAAGTTTTTTCCCCAAGGTTAAGCCCACTTAGCTTGCAACCCTATTTGCAAAACCTTCAGCAAGTGTTGTGCCTTATGAAACATTCATTATAGAGCCCCTTTAGCTCATCAATTGATAAGTAGGAGGTATTTTCTACAATGTGTAAAATTGTGATATTGCTATTAGGATTCCATTGAGCAGTCATTTGTAGTATTAGATATAGCTCTAGCTTCTACAATATTGCACATGATTGCAAATAGTTTCAAAGATCTAGATAACATCAATAGTTCACATTACTCAAGAAGGATGAACATCTTAAAGACATTTATGGAAATCAAGACAAGTAACCTTCTTGTGGACTTAGGGTTGCAATATTTGATCTACAAAATATTCCACCATTTCTTCAGTAGGATCAAGAACACACATAATGAATGTGTGTTTGTAGCCATGAAATATTATGGTTTGAACAATCCAGGAGAGTGATGTTTTATCTCAACCAACCATATCTATACCATGGTTAATTTGGAAATAAGGATGGGTTCTCTCTTCATCGACATATACATTATTCCTCGATGTGTTCACACCAGTGTTACAAGACTAGGACTTGCCTTAGACTTGACAAGCCATTTTTTGACTTGGACTCAGGCTCGGAGCCTAGACTCGACAAATAGAAAAACCTAAGAAATTCAAAGATTTGTAAGGAGTTAAAACTTGTTTCATGCACCCTTAGATAAATAAACCTTAAAGACACAATAGCATCATCAAATAGAAATTACTATGATCCCATACACAAACATACATCAAAACCATAAGTATAAGCACAAATTTTAGCTGAAGGAAATAACACATTTAGATATATAAATATTGTGATATTGCTATCAGGATTCAATCGTGTAGTTTTTACAAGTCAAACTCATTGACCCATGATTCATCAGTAGTGGTTCACAAGAACCCATCTCTCATGATAATGAATGGTTCATAAGGAGGAAGATAAATCTTCATACATTTCTTCTATCACAAATGAGATAAGTGCTTGGTTTCATGAAGGTCATGAGACAACCATTAATGGGGAGTGGATACATGAAGAACTGATGGAGAATGATAATGTCTTCAACCTGCTATAAAGGAAAAAAAATTGTTTCAATGATGCAAGAGGTTTTTGGTTTCACTACCAAAATGAGCCTATGAAGAATGCATGTGAAACTCCTTTTGACCTTGAGGGTGTTCTTACTCCATCTCAAGGATCATGCATTAAGGATGACATAGATCAATGCTAGGGCTAACCAATTAATAATTATACACATGAATAAGTCAAACATGTACATGTCAATAAGGGAAGTACAAGTACTCAAAAACACATAAGCCTCAAAAAGTATACACACGAATACATAGTATACACAAATTAAAACAAAGTATATGCACGAATACAAGGTATATGCATGAAAACATGTAAGCCACAAAGTATACACTCGAATGCACGTAAGTCACAAAGTATACATGTAAGTTGTAAAGTATAAATTTGAATACACATAACTCATATCTATTGAACCATCAATTTAGAATGCAAATATGGACAAGCCTCGATAAAAGATATTTGTATTAACCAAATAGCCATGTAGGAATAAATCAATATATGTCGATATAAGTATGAAATATATGTATCAAATAGCCATATAGGCTTACGAGAATGCCATCTAAGCATACGATGTCAAATATGTCCAATAAAAAGTATGTACAAAACTGCCATGCAGGCATACAACAAAGGACTCTAGAATCAAAATTCATTGCTCTCTAGGTGCAGGAAATAAAATCTTTCCCTTTCCTTTTCACTCGGATGGCGATAGGTCTGTCACTCATTTTTGCTGCACTCGTGGAGTGCTCCTGCTACTCCTCCTAGGGTTTAGCTCATGGTGAAGTTTTAACTGTTACAATAATAAGTAAAGACATGAATATATAGAAATTACATTACAAAAAATGATATATTTGACAAAATAATCACTTACAGCCATCTCACAATCTCTCTCCATGAGGGAAATATCCTCACGCCCATGCTCAGGCATGCTCAAACCCTATATAAACCATACAAATAGACAAAAAATACGTGAACCAATAATGGTTTGATTTTTCACTAACTAACATCTATAACAACAAATGTAAATTAAAATTTACTAATTTTCCTCATACCTCTTCTATCAGAGCCATCGAGGATTGCATAGTAGATGTTGCACCAATATCCATTGCCCTTGTCACATTCAAAGGTGTATCATCTCACAACAACTGAAAATGAAACAACAAATTATTCAACGTAATCAACGATGTGCATGTATAAATTACACAAATCTATTAAGTACTTGATTCATTAGTTAAAATCTTTATTCTATTACGTGCATGAAGGTTTGAGTAAATCCACTACCACTGGGAAGTGTTCCATCAAAACCTCTAATATTAGTCTGTTCAACATCCAAAATTGCATATTAAATTACCATTCGTAAAAAAATGCCATTAATATACAATAAACTTATAATTGTTTACTAGTTACATACCTTAGCGATAGGTGTACTACAAAAATAGGTTGGTGGGGGGCCGGTGTATCCAGTCTCAACACTGTGACCCTGCAATTTTATTAAAATAATAAAACATTTTTAGTTAATCTTGCATTTCAAAATTGAAATTTAATAAATTAAATTCAATGAACACATGCACTAACTTGTACCTGACTATCAATGCCATATGCCTCATGCAAAATGTCAATTGCCCTCTCCATCTCCATAGCTGCAGATGGATCCTGCGTACCAGTCGCCTGAGCGTCAATGGGGTCATGTGAACAAGTAGCCCCGTAAGATTGACACATATATGTTTGAAGGCCACCACTAGAAGACTCCCTTGGATGGCACTGTAGAATAGGGCTAGTATGATGGATGACACTTTGGGTCAAAGTGTTGATTGACTGCAATGTCTCTACATCAACACTTTCCTTCATGATGGAAGGCATAACAATGTGCTCACGAGGTGGCCTAGCGAGAGATCGTCTACCTTGCTGCATAGGATCCAACTATGCACCAGGTCTATCCTAAGCTGACCCCCCACCTCTCCCCTGGAAATCCATCATATCAAAATAATTTGGGATTTTGTTCAATATGAACTCACTGTATAGTTTCCTAAGGAAATATTGCAGGACCTCGCAATTGTTGCACGGTGGGTAATCGAAGACCATGTACCACCTATCATAAAACTGATCCTTCATCTGTTGGTGGTGGCACCAATGGATAGGAAATCTCTTCGCATTGAGGGTAAGATTTTGATTTATGTGTGGGTCGGTGAATAATGAACACAAATCACGTTTTGTAATTTTTAAATCTTCCACATCCTTGTATGATAGTTTATTTGCATAATAGTCCCTAGCCACTTGCCTTCTATCTTCCCATCCAGTTATTTGTTTGCTAATTGAATCTACATTTGTTAACATATCTCTCAATGAATTTGCTAGGGTCATTCTTTCTGTGGTTGAACCATTTGGATCACTCAACCTATTGATCAAATCCTCAATTTGTTTTTTGTTTTTCTCAATTTCACTCATTAAATTTTGTTGAGTGCCAGGAGGGGGTTGAGTGATTGGTGGAAGAGGTTGATGTTGTGGTTGATTTTGATCTTGAGGATTTGGTTGGTCTTCCTATTGAGTATTTTGAGGGTTTGTAGGTTGATTTGCATCTCCTAAAAATTCAAACAAATAGATATCAAATTCAACCTAAAACTAACAAATTCAAAACAAAACCATAGAATCCTTACCTCTTACAACTCCTCATCGTCATAGCACCATCGTTGTGAAGAAATAGGGATTCTTGGTGAAGAAATTCTCCTCCTATAATGCGAGCGTGATATTTTGGGGTTTTTGGCCTCGGGTGCAACAAAAAAACCAATTGAAATGCAAATGAGAGATTTGCATTTGTTTTTTTTCTTTTAACAATTGATAACGCGAGCGCGTTATAACATGCTCGCGTTATCTATTTGTAGTTGTAGCTTCTGAGACCTTGCCTAGGTTTAACAAAAGACATAATGCGAGCGCGTTATAATGCGCTCACATTATGGTTTTCAAATTTTTTTTTTTTAGGGTGTCCATGGAATTGCTACCCATTTCCATGCACCCACCCTTTTGATATGTTGAAAGTTAGTACAAGCATCAAAGGGTATGTTAGCACCAATGATGACCTAAGTACTGCTTTCATGATGTTTGATATAGCAAGTTAATACAAGCATCGAGGTATAATTGAACCAAGATGACCTGAGTATTGTTTGCATAAACAGACAAAAGTTAACCATTTTCTTATGCAAATTTTGAAATGTCATCAATGATACATTGTAGAGCATGTCCCATGAAAAATTTGCACAATACTAATGATTAGCTTATAGATAGAAGACAAAGAAAAATCATACTTCTTCCTTGTGATTCTAGTTCAGTACATCATTGAATCACTCCAAAGATATGATGTTATCAAATATCAAAACAACAATTGCAACTTATGCTTTAAGTTTATCATTCATTTTAATCAGATTAAGATCATCCAATTTGTTTCCATTATCTGTCAAAATAATCATGTAAGCTCAATTTAATTGGACAAGATCGTTGTTTCCGATATTCTGATTCTTGACACATGCTGCCAATTGCCTGCTAGAAAGCTCCAAGAAGTGATTTTCCCCTCCCCTTAGTGACCCTATACTTTGACTCCTGTTGTATACAACTACTACTAAGGATAACCCTAATCATCAAGCCATGATGAGATCCTTATCAATTCAAGGAGATGTTGTGACGTATGATGCAGATGTGATGGCCAGGCATGTATGTGACGATGATGAGAAATGGATATGTAGAATGAATCCCAATAGATGAGAGAGCCAACAAAATCACAAACAATGCCTGTTTGCCAGGGTTTCACCATTTGTTTTTATTGCACTTTTTCCTGATTTTATGAAGTTTTTGTTGTTACCAAGATGCCTGTTTGCCAAGATTTCATCAAGGCAACGATTTTTTTCTCTTTTTCTCTTTTTTTTTTCTTTTTTGTTTTTTTATTTTGATTTTTTGTATTTTTGTTTTTTTGCTCTTTTTGATTTTTTTGTATTTTTTCAGGACTTTTTATATTGTTTTTGATATTTTTCAGGCATAAAATTTCTTCAGATGAATGTTGTTGGTTGGATCTTCAAATAGGTCCCCTTTTGATGTTGACAATTGATATGCCCCCGATCCATATGCTGCAATGATAACGTACAGGCCCAACCAATTAGGTTCGAACTTGCCTTTCTTTTCTCTATCCTGTTGATTACGAGGGTTTTCTTTGAGAACCAAATCACCCACTTGAACAGTTCATGGTTTGACTTTGTGATTGTAGCTGTGGGACATAACTTTTTGATATCCCTTTAAATGATTAACTGTAGTTTGACGTCGTTCATCAAGCAGTTCCAGCTCTTGCAACTTTGATACTCTGTAGTCTTCATCATTGATTAACCCCTTTAGTGATACTCGAAGTGAGAGAATCTTGAATTCTAGTGGTAAAATAGCTTATGCTCTATAGACCAAAGAATAGGGAGTAGCACCTATTGGTGTGTGAATACTTGTTTTGTATGCCCATAATACTAGATTTAATTGGACATGCCAATCATGACCTGCTTCATTCACTATTTTCTTCAAAATCTTTAAGATTGTTTTGTTTGAAGCTTTGGTTTGACCATTCCCTTATGGATAGTAAGGTGTAGAGAACCTGTGTTGGATACAAAATCTTTCACATAGCTCATAAACATCCTGATTTTTAAAGGGTCTTCCATTGTCTGTGATAATGGAGTTGGGAATACCATATCGACAGATGATATAGTTCAAAATAAATGAAGATATTTGTTTGCCAATAATAGTTGTTAGGGGAATAGATTCAATCCATTTAGTGAAATACTCAATGGTTGTAATGATGAATTTATATCCATTTGAAGATGATGGGTGTATCTTGCCAACAAGATCCAATCCCCATTGAGCGAAAGGCCATGTTGTGGTGAAGGGTTTTAATTCCTGAGCAGGAGCATGAATGAGATTCCCATGAATCTGACATTTTGCGCATTTCTTCACAAAGATGAAAGATTCCTTCTCCATGGTCAGCCAGTAGTAACCTAATCTTACAAGTTTCTTTGCTAAGGTTAATCCACTTGAGTGTTTCCCATAAATTCAACCATGTACCTCTTGTAAGGCCTTTTCAGATTCATCGTGTTCCAGACATCTAAGGAGGGTACCATCTAGACCATGCCAGTATAAGAAATCAACAATTAAGGTGTAATGGGAGGATTGACAGATGAAATTTCTTTTCTGATTCCTAGACAAGTCTAAAGGTAAAATAGCATCCTTCAGGTAAGTGTAAATTTGGCCATACAAGGGAGAATCAAAACTGGTTAAATGGCAAATGATTTGAGTTTTTGGATTGTCATAGGCAAGAGAAAACAATTGTTCCACCAGGAAATCGTACTATGTTTGATTCTTTGTCAATTGGAGTAGAGAGGCGATTGTAGCCATTGCATTTGCTACTTTATTATCAATTCATGGAATCTATATGAACTTGATATCAACAAAGTATTTCTTAAAATCGTCCACCATCTTTTTGTAAGGTATCAACTTGTCATCCTTAGTGTGGTATTCATCATTGATTTGATTTATAACAAGTTGTGAATCACCAAAAACTTGAAGTTTTGTGATTTTCCAGTCTACTGCAATTCTCATGCCAATTACTAATGCCTCATACTCAGCTATGTTGTTTGTGCAAGGGAACATTAGCTAATAAGATTTTGGAATTTCATGTCCTTGAGGTGTAGTAAAAAGAATCCTTGCTCCTAAACCATGTTGAGTGTAGGAACCATCAAAGTAGAGTTCCCATGACTGCTTGATAACTGCTATGAATACATCGGCATCAGAAAAATCAATATTTATTGGGTGTTCTGCTGGTATTGGTGCTTCTGCTAACTGATCCACAATTACCTGTCCCTTGATAGCTTTCTGACCCACATAATGAATATCAAATTCGCTTAGAATCATAACCCATTTAGCCAACCTTCTAGTTAAGGTTGCCTTACTTAGAAGATATTTGAGTGGGTCAATCTTAGCCACAAGCTTTACTATATGAGTTAGCATGTAGTGTCATAAATTTTGAGAAGTGAACACCACTTCTAAGCAATCTTTTTCAATGAATGTGTAATTTAGATCATGACTTGTCAAGGTTTGACTGATATAATAAATTGCTTGCTCCTTTCCCGAGTTATCTTCCTATGCCAATAATGCTCCTAAAGACACTTCTGTGGCAGAAATATACAATATAAGAGGGGCACCTTGCACTGGTGGAATTAATACTGGTGGATTCATTAGATAATGCTTTATCTGATCAAACAATGCTTCACATTTGTCCTCCCATTTAAATGGAACATTCTTATATAAGAGATGTGTAAATGGTAAAATTTTATCTACCGGTTGAGCAATGAATCTTTGAATGGATTGTAACCATCCCTACAAAGAGCATAGTTGAATAATGTTCCTTGGTGGTGGCATATCAAGAATTGCTTGTACCTTAGCCAGATCCACCTCAATTCCCTTTTTTGATACAATGTAACCTAGCAACTTTCCAGATTTCACTCCAAAGACACATTTCTTTGGATTAAGTCTCACTTTGAATTGTTCCATTCTTTTGAAAATTTTAGATAAGATATCTATGTGTCCTTCTCTAGTGTTAGACTTGGCAAGGAGATCATCAACGTAATCCTCCATGAATGTATGCATCATATCATGAAAAATCATTGTCATTGCACGTTGGTATGTAGCTCCTGCATTTTTCAACCCAAATGGCATTACGTTCCAGTAATAGGTACCCCAAGGACATGTGAACGCTATTTTATCCTGATCCTCTGGTGCAATCTTTATCTGGTTGTATCCTGAAAATCCATCCATTAATGAGTACATTGCATGTCCAACAGTTAAATCGACAATCATATCTATGTTTGGCAAGGGGAATTCATCTTTAGGACGTGCCTTGTTCAAATCCCTGAAATATGTACAAATTCTAATCCTTGCATCTGGCTTTGAAATAGGTACTATATTGGAGATCCATTCTGCATAGTCAATAGACCGAATGAATCTGACATCTAAAGGCTTCTTTAAATTCTCTTTAACTAATAATGCAACATGTGGATGCATTTTTCTAAGTTTCTATTTTACAGGATTTTCTCCTGGCATGATAGATAGATGATGCATGATGATATTTGGATCTAATCTAGGCATATCTGTGTAGGACCATGCAAAATTGATTTGATTGTTCTTGAGAAATTCTGTGAATCCTGGTATTTCCTCTTCTGTTAGAGATGCGACCAATTGCAAGACTTTGGGCTGCTCTGTAGTACCTATGTTGAGTGCCTTTGTTGGTTCTATTAGAATGGAAGACCTTTCCTGGTAATGCTCTGGAAGAGTCTCAAGTTTCCATCCTCTAGTGCCTTTGGAAGGTTTTCACTATTGGATACACTTTTTATTTTTCTCTTTTCTTGATCTAATACTGCCTTTGTTAGGTTTTCACCATTAGATCTTTCTTTTATGTTATTTATTTTATAGCTGAGAAACTTGGCACTTTCCTATTTAAAACTCTGATCCTTTGATTCCCTAGTGGAACTTGTTTCTGGTTGGGATGAACAAAGAAAGTTTATGATGGTTTCGTCATTAGGAAAAGCTGGGACATCAATGAGTTTGGGATGAACCAAAGGAAATGGATCATTAGGATGAGTAAGGTCACTGGCCCTTAGAGTCATGATACTATTGTTAACATCATTATGGGAGAGGTCTAGGATGGTATCCTCCTGTGGATGATCTGTCTCACTTTGAATTGAATCGGTCTCACTTGATTCATGATCACTTTGTAGAACATAATCAAGCGGAGGCCTTGAACTTTCCCCTTGTAAGAATGCGGGTGTGAATTTGTGTATAACATCCACCCTTTTCTCAGAGATGAATGTATCATTAGAGAAGTCGTCCCATTCATATTCATTGGAGTCAGTGTCAAAATTGTTTGCTTGAATTCTCAGGATTGTTTCAGCTAACTCCTCTTTAGACATTCTTTGTACTACTTCCTCCTTTGTATCTTCACCATATCCTAACCCAGTCTTATCCTTTGGGTGCATTTTTTTCAATTGGATGGGTTCAACAATACCCTCTTTTCTTTTACCTATAGGGCCATTTCCTTCATAACCAATTTGTGGCATGATCGCATAACCTTTTCCATATTGTTATGTGGGTAACTTGATATGTTGTACCGATTCTTCTTCATCTTTATAGAGCCAATCAAGAATAGCTCTATCTTCCATTTCATTTTCTTTGATAAACACTCCATTAAACTTGGTGATGGGAACTGAAGCTGAGGCTAAAGCTATTGTAGCCTGCTATATGGATGTTGATGGTTGACCATGGGATCTTGGAGATATGGGTAAATTAGAGAGAGATAAGGAATATTCTCCCACTCCATTATCTTTCAATTTTAGCTTGGTTCCAAAATTACTTATCATTTCTCTTGCTTGTTCATTGTACTTGGAGGTAGAGATGGCCAAGGCCTCTCTATTATGCGGGACGAGTGTGTCCTGAGTTGCTCTTAGGTTAGAGAAATTTTGACTACTAATGTGATCAAAAAGTATTGTTACTTCATGTCTATCATATTGAAACTTCAAGCATTGATGATAAGTAGATGGAACAACTTGCATGTCATGGATCCATGGATGACCCAAGAGTATGTTATAAGTTAGATCCCTTGGTATCCTTGTGTTGTGCAATGGGGGGATTGTTGCAAGGTGTGCGCCCTTGATATCCTTGTGTTGTGCAATGCAATGCTTAGGTTCATGAGATGGCTTAACTGCTTCCCATGGATTCATTAACTTTGGCGGTTGTATTGAGCATTAACAGGCTGATATTTTGGTGCAACGACAACTATCTTTTCAACATAGAAAATGATTGATAAACACAATTAAATTCTTCAATTATTAGCTTTGTTCTCCATAATACATAGACAATAATAAATACAACTTACCTCTATTGAGAAAACATGCCTCATGATTTCCCAAGATAGGCCCATGCACTTCTTTGCTAGGCGAAGTCAAAAGATTACTAAATAGAGGCAATATGTCATTTTTGACCAAAATAGAAGTATATTCTTTAGCTAGATAACGTGACATTCAAGTTGGCTCACATTGAAGCTCTTTTGAATCATCCCTAGCCAAACAATCAACTAGGACATGCACTATTTATGTCTTGATGTGGTTCTCTTGGAAATTGTAAATCTTTTGGAGCTCATAGAGAGTTGAAAGCTATCGTATTGGCTCTCCATATTTCACTTCATCTATAATTGACTAATTCTCTCCCCTTCATCTGTTATTGATTCTCGATTTTAGCTCAAATACAAATCCAGATAAAGGTTGGCTCCATCTTCTCCTTCCACTAATTCTTCTTTATTTCTTGAAAAAATAACTCTCTCCTCATTGTCTTTTATCCTTAGCTCCACCATTTTGACATAATAAATACTTCACATTTAAGAAGCACCCCAATCCTAATAATATAATTGTAAATGAGTCAGAATTAATTATTCCAAAAAAAGAACTATATTTCAAATATCTACTATGCAACCCCCTTTTCTCTTCTCACAAAAATAAAACAATGCAAACAATGCATTATAGAATAGAAAATGATTAACATTACAAAATTAAACACCTAAATTACTACAAAAAAACTGATTTTCTTCACCGTAATATATAAGAAATCCAACTTACCTCTATTACACAAATCACGCATGCTGATTGCCCAATCGTACCAGAGTTTGATAAATCGCAAATAAGAAACAAACATCTCTTGTCATGTAAAGTCTATCTTTATCAAAAATATACTGTCACATAAAGTCTATCTTTATCAAAATTATCTTGTCACGTAAAGTCTATCTTTGTCACGTAAACTGAAACAAAATCAAAAGAAAAAATTCACTCTCATTCTACCAAATGTTTATAATGGTAAGGCAGGTTTATCTAAAGTGGCATTTCAGAAAGAAGAGCAAACGAATCAAACTGAGTGCAAAGGAAAGGGAAAAATAATAGGAGACAAAGAGAAACTCGAGTCAAACATGAGCAAGGTGGAGGGGGTCATGGGTAAAATGGAAGAGATCATTGCAAGTAAGAAGGTCACTAAAAAAATACCCACAGAACTTTATAGCCCTACGTCTTCACCTCTATTATGGTCATCGGAGTTATATGTAGAAGAGCTCATGAGAATGAGAAACAAAGGGATTGTTTGAAGACAAAAAATTTAAAATAGTTTCAAAGGTCAATTGTAGGCTGGAAAGAGATAATAAAACACTGCAAGAACAGATTCTAAATCTGCAAGCTAGCATGGAAAGGGGACAACAAGAATTGTTCACTCTAAAGCAAGAATTAGATCAACTCAAAAAAACTGAAAACAAGAAGCTAGAAGTGGAGGGAGATGAAAATAAAATGGAATTAAAGATGATACAATCAACACTAATAGATATGGAGAAACAAGAGATTCAGTTAAGAGAACAGATTAAAGAGGCCAAATCATGGTCACAAGCGGTAAGTGGAGCATCAAGTGAGCAAAAGGTAATCATTGAAAAACAAGTCAGAAGACAGCTAAGGGAAGAAAAAGACCATCAAAGCAAGGCTACAAACATTATTATCAAAGGTTTGAAATATTTTGGTGAAAAGGAGAGAACCGACATCTTAGCAAGGGACTTCCTTAAAGACGAGCTAAAGTGGATAGGTTATATTCAACAAGCAAACAGGATTGGAAAAAAAGATAGATGGAGGAAGAGATAGACATGTAAGAGTTACCTTGAGTAGCTTAGAGGATAAGAATAGGATTCTAAAAAATAGAGGGTTACTTAGAGGTTCACATATCTATCTAGATGAAGATCTGACCTTCGAGCAGCAAGAAGAACAAAGGAAAGAATGGGAAAAAGTGAAAACAACAAGAAATGAAGGAAAGTAGGCATGGTTGAAGAATGGAAAAGCCCAGATCGGTGATCATCTTTCAAACAAGAAATAGGTATTTGGGGCCCCACAAGAGTACTTACGTGTTGTAAGTTGGAATTGTAGAGGATATCCATGGAGAAGAGGACCTAGATTGGGGCCTATAACAAATGGAAAAGATATTATCATTCTTACCGAAACGCATGAACATGATGGCTGCAAGGTTCTAGTTTTTGAAGGGTATAAGAAAGTTTTAGTTTGAAACAAAGGGAATGATTCAGGAAAAGGTCACGGGGGAGTTACAGTGCTAATAAGGGAGAAGTGGTAGGGAATTGTTGAACTCGAAAAAGAAGATGCAAATAAGCAGCACATATAGCTGCAAATAACTGAAAATGGGGTGACTTTCAGATTAGCAGCTTGTTATTTTTCTCCTAAATATTCTTTCTATAGAAAAAGAAATTTAGACAATGAAGACCCATATGCCTCACTAAAAAAAGATATATCTATTTGAGGCACGCTTGGTGATGTTTTAATGGGCGACTTTAATGGAAGGACACCTAATAATCAGTCTCTTCAGTTGAGCAGGGAGGAAAAAGGGGAGAATAACCCTCCTTGGTTGGAGGAAGGTGAAGACCATTACTGGGAAAGAACATCCCAAGATGGGAATGGTGAGGTGACCCCTTTTGGGTCATAATTACTTGGACTTTGTAGTCTATATGGCATGGTTATCTGCAACAGGATGAGAGAATGGCCAAAGTCGGGAGGTATCACACGCAAAATGTATAATGGTCAAAGTGTGGTGGACTACATGATTTGTTCTCAAGGATTTGTCTCTAGATTGATGGAGTTTGATATTAAGGACTGCCCTATCGGGATGAAATTTGACCACTTCCCTCTTTTGGTTAAGCTCCGCATGTCTCCGATCATCTAGCACATTAAACAGGTTCAGCACATGCCAAAAAACACTCTTCGCAAGGGTAAAATCCTCCTGAATAAAGAAAATAGAGAGATATTTAGTGTTAATCTTGAACAGTATTTCCATGATTTAAAGAATAACAAAGAGGTCAAAACAACAGAAGAGGGGGATGTCCACACTTGCAACAACTCACTGATTCCAATAATTCACAAAGCCTTAAAGGCATGCAAAACGTCTCACCCCAAGATGAGGGCTGCAAACACTTTCCCGAAAAATCCGTGGTATGATGAAGATTGTAAGGCAAACAAAAGATCACTAAAAAAGAGTGGAATGGACAAAGAATACAAGAAAAAATATGAAAAATTAGTGCAGTCTAAAAAATATGATTATGTTAATGACAGAAGAAAGAAGCTAAGCTCTCTTGGAAAACAAAATCCTAAAGGCTTTTGGAGAGAACTGCAACAAAGGAAAAAGAAGATTGAAAACAGTATTATGGATGTCCAATGGTTAGAATATGCCAAGCTTCTTTATGAGCGGGTCCATGAAAAAGACCATCCGCCTATTCTTAACACATCAATAGAACTATTCAAGGTGGAGGATATTAAACAAGGAATAAAGAATTCAGCTAGTGGTAAAGCTCAAGACATTGATGGGTTATAGGCTGATTTTTTAAAGTGGGGGATTGAGACTCTTGCCCTTCACATAAAAATAATTTTCAATAATGTCAATCAAGATGGTTTCCTTGGGAAATGGACTACCAATGTGGTCATTCCTTTATTTAAAAGAGGTGATATCAATAATCCATCTAACTACTGCATGATTATGGTCAATCCTATCTTTGGCAAGCTCTTTGGGAGCATGGTTGAATGGAGGATCAATAGTTGGGCAGAAAATGAGGGCAAAAGGACAAAGGGGCAAGCAGGCTTTAGGTCGAAACACTCTACCATTGATCATTGTATCACCCTTAGACATTTCATTGAAAAATTTGGAACATCCAGGGTGAGGAGGCTTACTGCTGTTTTGTAGACTTTAAGAAAGCTTTTGACATAGTACCCAGAGACAAACTATGGAATAGAATGGAGAAATTAGGCATCCTAAATGAGTATAGAGTAGTTGTTCACAGATTGTATGAGAAGGTTAGAGCTAAAATCAGAAACAGTGATGGTATGTCAGAGTGTTTTGGTAGCGACATTGGAGTTAGACATGGCTGCCCTCTATCCCCCACATTTTTTGGGTTATACATTGATAAGTTGGAATCTTGGTTAAGCAATACGAACGGGGATGGTATTCAGCTAGCAAGCTATGTGGTGAAACTTCTATTATATGCTGATGATTTTATCCTAATTTCAAAAATAGCTCATGGGTTAAGAGAACACTTGAAAGCTCTTGAACTCTTTTGTCAGGAGGTTGGGATGCAAGTGAATATCACCAAGACCAAAATCATGATTTTCTCATTGAGCAAAAAAGATAAACAAAATACCTTTCTTTTTGAAGGTAGCCCGCTTGAAATTGTGAAAGAATACAATTATCTTGGGATAGACTTTCATTATAAGCTTAGTTTAGAGACTTGTCGTACGAAAATGATGCTAGGAGGCTAGAAAGCCTCCTACCTTCTGCAGAACAGGTGTAGAAAAGCCTAGCTTTGGGATTGGAAAACTAAGAAAACCCTTTTTGGTTTGCTTGTTGTGTCGGTTGTTCTTTATGGGTGTGAAGTGTGGGGAACCAATATGTCAAAATGCAGTTGGAGGCAACTAGAAAGAATCCAGAAACATCTAATAACAAGTAGTCTCAAAGTTAAAACCATAGTCCCATATGAAATTCTTTTAGCTGAAGTTGGGACTTTTCCATTGGAAGCATCGATGTTAACTCGGTTGATAAGCTATTTAAAGAAGGTTGAAAACATGGATGACCACTGTTGGCCTAAAATGGTTATGAAGGAGATGCTAGATCGTAGGAAAAAAACTTGGATGAGGCAAATCAACAAGTGGATGAACAAGTGGGACATCAATTTGCAAGAGTGTCCTAGTACCAATAGTGAAATAAAAAGCTATGTGAATGAAAAATTTGGAACTGCCATGTGGGCAAATCAGATTGGGTGTAAAAAAGATTACTACATCAAAGAGTTTAACCTGGAAAAGGATCATGGTGAAAAAACTTATCTAGGTGCAGCTATTAAAGGAAAAGCACAGTTGTTAGTTGCACAATTGAGGACAGGATCACATCACCTTAGGTGTGAGACCGATAGGTAGAAGATACCCAAAGAAACTTGGGAAGAAAGAACTTGTATTTTCTGCAATAAGGGGACTGTGGAAACAGAATGACACTTCATCATGGAATTCATCGCTTACGAGGATATCCTTACTCAGCACGAAAATAGTTTGAAAGTTGATAATATGCATTAGCTCTTTGGGGAAGACAAGATTAATTAGACGGCTAGCCTTCTAGTCAAAATTAATAGTAGGAGACTCGACTTGGAAAAGAGCATGAAGATAGATTAGGCCTAGTTTTGTCTTGATCACTTAGACTATTTAGTCTTGTGGACGTCATTAAAATCTTTCATTCATTCATTCATCCTCTAATCCACCCATTGCCCCTCCACATGGGGCAGTAAGAGGACTATGAGCTACAAGATGGGACAAGTGCTACTTCTTAGAGTTTCAGTAACAAAGACGTGGCATAGCAGAATGAAAAAAGAAGGGAATTTCATGTAGTAGGGTGCGTTCACTAAAAGCAAATAAAATTACTATGCACGACAAGGTAAAAAAATTCAATAGGACTACTTCAAATCGACCTGATGTGAACTATCAGTACAATGGTATCAAATTGACAGGCTAGAAAAGATCAATGAAATTTGTTCTCCTAGTTGCCGACTTGATTTCAGGCAGTACCGATGGCCCGCTCGACTATATATAGTAGGGCTTCTATTGTGAGTATTGTGGGTTAGTGGGAAAGCAGTACCATTTAGGGAAGCCTTGCTCTCTATGAGGACCCCACGAGGCTCAAGCTGTCCGGAATTGGCTATGCAGCCCTAAAAGGAGCTTGATTTGACCATTTAATGGTATTTATTAGTTAATTAAAAATAAAGAATACATTGTATTCTTTATTTTTAATTAACTAATAAATACTATCAAATTCTCAAATCAAACCCATTTTTGAGGGCTGCATAAGCTGTCCCTGCAAAGATGCTTCCGGATTCCAAAAAAATTTCAATCGCCTCTAGCTCCTCCCTCGGGAATGGTTTGAGTGACAGGTTTCCACGGCCCTCACCGGCATTTCTTATCAAATCAGACCGACAACCATGTTGACAACAAATTTCATTGATCTTTCCTACATTGTCGACACTGATAATTCTGTTGAAATTTGTTACCATGCCGTGCACATGTAATTCTCTTTGTTTTTAGTGTGCGCACCGACACGAAATTCCCCTTTCTTGTTTTTTTGTGACGTCAAAATTGACAGCAACGTCATTATCACTGGAAATATGAGAATAAGCACTTGCTCCATCTTGTCGCTCACTGACCCATGTAGAAGAGGGTTTGTATAAACTCTAGGTGTGATTTTATAATGGGTGTACTAATATTATTTTTTATAAATATTAAATTTTTATTTATCTGATTTTAAAAAAAATTATATAGATATTACTAATTAGAAATTAGTAAAATGGTTTTTTTTTGGACTTGCAAGTTGAAAATTGATTGGTAAACTTGTTTCATGTCTGAAATCAAGATTCACTCATCATTAAACCACTGTTGAGTTGTCAAAAAACAAGTTTCAGTGGCTGGTAAATCAATTGCAATTTAATAGTAAAATCCTCCAAAATATCATGTGAAATCCTCAAAAAACCAAAATCAAATAATACCCAATTTCTCTTAAGGAAAAATCTAGATTTATCTAATTTGAAAAAATCTATCGACGTAATCCTTGAACCTCTTTTAGTTGGTTTGTACTAGTATGTTTACAAGTTTTGATTATATTTAATTTTATGTTTTATTGTATGAGGGGAAAGTATTTTTGGAATTGTTTTTGAATATATATGATAAGAATAAATTATTTTACTGTCCATTCTAAATCCATTGCTAGTAGCATGTAGTCTATAGTAGGATGAAAATGTTTTTTAATATAATCTTTTTTTATTTAGAGTGTAAAACCATAAATGAAATATTGTGAAGATGCAAGATATTGAGTCGTAAATGTACAAAAAAATATATTAAATTAAATTAAGAATGATTTTTTTTTATTAATTTAGAGTCTTATTGTTATAATGTCATTCTTAATAATATTAACATCGAATACAAGATATGCATGGTAAGTATATATTCATTGATGGTATTGTATATACTATTTTACTATGTGGGATAAATTAACGAGAATAACTTATATAATAATTTTGTGGAAGAAACATATGTATTTTAATCTACTATCCACTACTAGAGCCAAGTTATAGGGTTATACATCATCATCCTATCTATAGTTTTCATACTCTTGAATATGTTTGGAGGATTCCTCTAATGGTAATAGCTTGTAATCATTATCACATAGAAGCATATTGATCTTTAATTAAAAAAGTGGATTTGATAGCTTGAAGAGTTGAAGTTGTAAACACTTGACATCACACACTAACATCATCTTCTAATACAATTTTAACACCATGTCATCACCACATTACTAATTAAATAATTTTCATTATTGAATTAATTAGGTTAATTTTCCTTCTTGATCTAGAATAAATAAATAATCCATTTTCACTAATTTATTAAATACCTTTGATTATTTATATAATTGTGACATTTAATCTATTTATTCCAAAATAAGTATAATCCACTCTCTTCATTATTTACAAAATAAATTCAAAATTCAAAAATTTACATGATTAACTCAATTTTACTTCCCTAAAAGTTAAACTAATCGTACATCTTCACTATTTATTTCAATACTATAGATTTAAATCCCAACCATTCACATAAATATAACTCTACAATTTACTTTAAAATCAACCATTTAATATTTTTTTTAAATCAATCTTGTTCATCCATTTGCAAGCAATTGTGACCATTAATCTATTAACTTTCTCTAAAAGTTAACTTAATCAAAGCTAATGCATCTCAAATTTCATCCTCATACTAAATATTTAAATCTAGACCATTCATATCCTCATCCAAGAATCAATAAATCAACTCTCTCCCAAGTCATTTTTGAAAGCACACTAATTGCATAGAAAAGTTATGATGTTGATCAATTGAGTAATTTATAAGTTTAAAGCATCCACATATAATCTTGGAGCACATCCAAAATGCTAGAGCAATCATGTATTAGGGCTGATGTAAAAAGTTGGGTCCACAAAAAGCTCAAAAAGTGGAAGTGTTTTTGCTGTTTTTCGGAATTTGTTACACTTGGACTAAAAATTTGAGGCACTTACACAATGAATTTTAAAAAAAGTCAGTAATATGAAATTTATCATTTTGAATATAATTTCTAAATATGTAAATGATTCAAATACCCAGATTATAGAAATTAAATTTTGATAGGGATCTATAAAAACCACTTTTTAAAAGACCCTATGTTTTAACCATACCATGCACGTGTACGAACACCACTTTTTGACCCAAATAAAATTAATTTTCTAATTCCTTTTGGGAAAAGAGGCTAACAACATGAAAATTGATGAGGAATTTTTTTTGTAATTTTTTGTTGAATATTTTTTTTTATTAATTTTTTATTGGCCTTAATTGTTGTTTTTAAAAATCAATGTGTACGGACAATATAATTTGACCTAAACTAAACATTTTTTGAAACCAAAAATTCACTGTATAGAGAATTGTCTGAAGATTTATTTCATATAATATTTTTTACAAGAAACTTAACCAAAACAAGTTATTAAAAAACAAAAAAAGTCTGATATTTCAAGTTTAAGGACTACTTTGCTTTGAAATTAATTAAAAAATAGTAAATATAATCCAATATTAATAAACATTATATATTTGGAGACTAGACATCGTGTTCTGTAATGGGTTTTAATTTTATAGATTGATTCAGAAAAAAAGTTCATCAGCCATATTGTCAAAGTTGGACATTCTTCTTCAATTTGCCTTAGTGTTTTAGTTGCAGGTCAAAGGCTAAGGCTCGGATTGCCAACCCTTTCCCGAGCCTAAAACCAAGGCTGCAGGTGGATTGGGAAACCAAATTTTAAATAACGCGTATGCATTATTTAAATGAAACGCGTACGCATTATTTAAATGAAACACGCACGTATTATGTTTTTACTCGTTGGGTAAAGGTAACGCGTACGCATTTTAAAACGCATACGCATTCTATTTTCATAACGCATATGCATTTCATAACGCATATGAGTTTCTAATATAACCATTTTTCCCTGATTAGAAATTTTTTGATACAACACATTTTTCCTGCAACATTCTTTTTCTGCAGTACGGTCCGAAAGCACCATTTTCTGTATTTTTTATTGCAAATTTGTCTTGTGCAGGGCATATTCTATTGCAAATTGGTTGAAAAGACAAGTGCAGGTTGAATTTTCTGAAGTGGAATTAAGTACAAGAAGATTAAAAAAAGAGATTTTTTGGATGTATTCATGATATTTTTGTACTTCAAAGTTTATAGAAGAAAGGATCTTCATAATACATAGTTTTATTTGAATATTTGAAGGAGATGAAAATTTAAAAATTGGTTACAAGTAAATCATTTTTTTTTTCATCAAAGAGGGTTTGGTAACCATGAGATCAAAGCAAAGACAAAGAAAAAAGTGTAGAAAGTCAATGATACCCGAAGAAATTCAAGCAAATAAAGATATGGAGGCAAAAAGACAAAAGGGATAGAAGAGAAAGAATTCGTCAAATGAAAAATTTGGAAGCATCTAGTTCCATGAATGTTGAAGAGGAAGCCATGAATGATGAAATGAATGTAGATGATGCAAATATGGAGATGGTGAATATAGAAGAAAATGGAATTATGGAGACAAACTCAACTATGCCTTCAACTTCAACTTTGAATGATATGAAAATAGTACCTATGCAAACAACTTCGGGTATGTCTTCAAATCCACCTCCCAATGATATGGAAAATGCACCTATTCAAACAATCTCTCCAGGTATTTTTTCAAACCCAAGTCTTGATAATATTAGTTTTTCTTGTTTAGATGAAGCTAGATACACCATTGATGATATCAATAATTCTAGGGTTGAAAGAATGTAAGTAAAAAAAAATGATGAAAATATATCTTATGAGAATGCAAATGATAATCAAATCCCTCATATTGATGAAAATGAGAATGAAATCCTTTTTACATTTGAAAATGAAAATGGAACTTTTTGTGTGAATGAAAATGAAACCCCTTATATCGAGACGAAGGTGAAAATGGTTTTTTTACAATTGAAAAAGATGTGCTAGATAACCTTCGTGGTAAAGTTTCTTGGAGAAAAATTAGAACTTATGGAAATCAAATATATAAAATCTTTTTTCTAGAAATAAATTAGGATTCCAATTCCAACTCATGGTGCAATTGATGATAATGTGAAAAATGAGAAAAGTGATGGAAAAATTAGGTATTTTTGTAAAACCAAAAAAGAAAGATGATTCAGTAGAATAATTCATATCTAGTGTTACTAATGCTATTGATTTTATAGGTAAGAAAAGTCGATCTAAAGATAAAAATGTGGTTCGTCGTGCAATAACAACTGCTTTAGGTGATAAAGCAACTTCAAATAAAAGAATGTTAAGTAAGATTAGTAAATGTATAAAAGTAAATCCTAAAAAAATTATATGAGCTGCGAAAAGAAGAGAAAATATTGAAAAGGATCCAATTAATCAATGTTGGAGTTTTAGTGGTAGACTCCCAAGATCAGACATGAAATTAACTAATGAAATTAAATCTTTAATCGATAAATTTTGGCATGATAATACAAGAGTATCACCTAACATTAGAGATATCTTAAAATTAAGGGTGGGTTACAAAATTCGTGTACCTCATCCAAAGAATCTCTTAGATATGACTCAAACTGAATTATATAATTTTTTTTTAGATGCTTCAATCTTACCATTGAATATTAAAATAAGTCAAAGATCATTAGAAAAGTGTAAAACTTGGTATGCTAGAATTAATAAGCAACAAATCTCTTATTGTTGTAAGATTCATGTACAATTTCGTTATTATTATGATAGTTTTTGATACATACGATGCACTTTGCATGTTAACCAAATTATGCAGGACATTTGTGGTATTAATATGCCACTTGAAAGAATCAAATATTTTATAGCAGGTTTGTTTTGTGAACCCTCTAACATAAACTTTTTTTATTTAAAATTATGTATTTCTGGAGAATGTGATAGATGTGCTAACTTTTCATTAATAGGAGAATGTATGCATGAAAGTAGTTTAAATGAATTAGGACAACAATTAATAGATGTAAAAAAAATTAAAAATGTTGAGTATTCTTTAAAAGATGGAAAAATTGGAAAACCTTGTGAGCTAATTATGGAAAAATTTAGTGTGCATACATTTATTAAAGAATTTAAAGATAAGATTGTACCTAAATATGTTCAACACTCTCAGTATGATCATTGGCTTGATAATAAATTTCGTTTATGTAAAAACACATTCCCAATTGGAACTATATTGTCAGTTGTTGATTTTGCTAAAAATTATACTCTTGCTTCACAAGAAGAAATTCAATCACAATATTATAATGTAGTGCAAGTAGCGATTTTTGTTCATATTGTTTATAGACATGCAGATGATAGTAGAGAAGATAATAGAATTTTTTTGAGAGAGTGCCATTTTTATGTAAGTGATAATTGATTACATTCATCTGAGTTTGCTCAATATTATTTTGATATATTTTACAAAAATTTAAAAGAAAGAGGAATTCAATTGCTAGAACATCTCATATGGTCAAATAATTGCACAGGTCAATTCAAAAATGCTAGGATGTTTTATTGGTTATGTAGAGTTCATAAAGAAAATAATATCCAGCACATATGGAGTTTTTTTTAAGTTGGTCATGGTAAGGGAGAACACGATGGAGTAGGTGCATGTGTGAAAAGAGCTCTTGCTAGAGAGCAACTAAAATTTGAGGATGCTGCCAAATTTAGAGATGCATGTGCAATTGTAGATTGGTGCAATACAAAATTATCTACAAGAATAAGTGAGAGCTCAATAATTCACCGCTTCTTTTGGTTAGTTGAAGAAAATGATATTTGTTCTTGACAAGATTGTGAAACAATTAATGGATCTGCAAAATGGCATTCATTTAAGAGTTTGAATGCAAACACATGGACAATATGGACAAGGGAGTTGGCATGCTTTTGTCAATTTTGTATTGCAAGTGATTGGGAGGCTTGTGAAAATATGGAATGGGTTGAACAATGGCAACAAAGAGCCTTAACACCTACATTGACACATGTTCAACATGGAACAATAATTGAAGATAATCAAGCGTTTGCATCAGATGATTATGATCGTGTTTCTGATCTTATACAAGAAGGTACATTATAATTTATTGAGTTGAATTTTATATGTATGCATGTTTATATGTGAATTAAATATAAGTCACTCTTTATTGAATTTTTTATCTATTTATGTAGGACATGTGTATGTTGTTGTTGCACCCGAGGGGAATGAAGAGGAGATGGAGTACTGGTTGGCTAGATGTGTTGAGAGAAAACATAAGTTGGTACATCCTAGAGTGGATGATGATAACTTTGAGTATCCAACTAGTTCAGTCGTTGTTGTTGGCACCTAGCTTCAAAAATATTTGATAAGAAAGAATGGATTGCCTGGATTTGGAGATTATGAAAGACACAAGAAGATTATACATTATTCACATTTGATTTTGGAAACCAATATAAAACTAGTTAGATATCAAGGGAGGCCTGCTAATAAATTTTTATGGACACTTTCAATGGATTATCATGAGACAATCATAGATGCATTACAAAAAAGAGAGGATGTGGATGGTACAATGGAGTAAATAAATATTGGTAAGTATATCTAGTTGTACGTATATATTTAATTGATATATATATTTGTCTTTAAAGTCATTTCCTAATTAAAGTTTTATATCATTTTGTGTTTTAGGTCTCCCTTGAAACTAGATGCTTTACAAAAAAGAGAGGAGATGCACTCTTATTACAATGGAATTCAAATCTAGAGATAGGTAACTATATATAGTTGTAGAAACATTTAGTTGAGAGTATAAATATAAACTAAATTTAATTCATTGTCATTTCATAAAATTTTTATAATTGATTTCATATCCCCTTAAGCCATTCTCTTAAAACCCCTTAAGCCATCCTCTTATGTACAATTAATCCATCCTCTTGCATCCCCTTTAATTCTCTCTATTAATTCCCCTTAAGTCATTCTATTAGGACCCCTTAATCCATATCCTTGTATATCTACCCTTAATCCATCCTCTTGCATCCCCTTAAGTCACTCTCTCAACACCCCTTAAGCCATCCTCTTGCATCCCCTTAAGTCTCTTTATTAATTCCCCTTAAGAAATTCTATTAGGGCCCCTTAATCCATATCCTCGTATATCTACCCTTAAGTCACTCTCTCAACACCCCTTAAGCCATCCCCTTATGTACCATTAATTCATCCTCTTGCATCCCCTTAAGTTTAGGGTTTAGGGTTTCTAGGGTTCATGAGATGCTTAGAATAACTAATCTATATGGGTTTAAAGGGTTTAGGGTTCATCTCCTAGTCTTTAGGTCATATGGTTTAAGGTTTAGGGTTCTAGGATTTCTAGGGTTTCTAGGGTTTATAGGGTTCTAAGGTTTCTAAGGTTCCACCCTCTTACACCCCTTCAAGTCATTCTATAAAATCCCCTTAATCCACCTCTTGCATCCCTTGAATTCATTCTATCAACTCCCCTTAATGCACCCTCTTGAATCCCCTTAAGCCATCCTCATATGATCACACACCGGAGATTTAGGTTCATCTCTTGAATCCCCTTAATATATATGGGTTTAAAGGGCTTAGGGTCCATCTCCTAAGATTTAGGTCATGTGGTTTAGGGTTTAGGGTTTCTAGGGTTCATGAGATGCTTAGAATAACAAATCTATATGGCTTTTAAGGGTTTGGGGTTCATCTCCTATGATTTACGTCACATGGTTTAGGGTTTAGGGTTTCTAGGGTTCATGAGATGCTTAGAATAAAAAATCTATATGGTTTTTAACGGTTTAGGGTTCATCTCCTAGGATTTAGGTCACATGGTTTAGGGTTTAGGGTTCTAGGGTTCATGAGATGCTTAGAATAACAAATCTATACATATTTTAAGGGTTTAGGGTTGATCTCCTAGGATTTAGGTCACATGGCTTACAGTTTATGGTTTCTAGGGTTCATGAGATGCTTAGAATAAAAAATTTACATGGGTTTTAAGGGTTTAGGGTTCATCTCCTAGGATTTAGGTCACATGGTTTAGGGTTTAGGGATTTTAGGGTTCTGAGATGCTTATAATAACAAATCTATATGGATTAATGTTTTAGGGTTGATCTCTTAGGATTTAGGTCGCATGGTTTAGGGTTTAGGGTTTCTAGGGTTCATGAGATGCTTAGAATAATAGATCTATATGGATTATTGGTTTAGGGTTGATCTCCTAGGATTTAGGTCACATGGTTTAGGGTTTAGGGTTTCTAGGGTTCATGAGATGCTTAGAATAACAAATCTATATGGATTTTAAGGGTTTAGGGTTCATCTCCTAGGATTTAGGTCACATGGTTTAGGGTTTAGGGTTTCTAGGGTTCATGAGATGCTTAGAATAACAAATCTACATGGGTTTTAAGTATTTAGGGTTCATCTCCTAGGATTTAGGTCACATGGTTTAGGGTTTAGGATTTCTAGGGTTCATGAGATGCTTAGAATAATAAATCTATATGGGTTTTAATGGTTTAGGGTCCATCTCCTAGGATTTAGGTCACATGGTTTAGGGTTTAGGGTTTCTAGGGTTCATGAGATGCTTAGAATAACAATCTATATGGATTAATGGTTTAGGGTTGATCTCCTAGGATTTAGGTCACATGGTTTAGGGTTCAGGGTTTCTAGAGTTCATGAGAGGCTTAGAATAACAAATCTATATGGATTAATGGTTTAGGGTTGATCTCCTAGGATTTAGGTCACATGGTTTAGGGTTTAGGGTTTCTAGGGTTCATGAGATGCTTAGAACAATAGATCTATATGGATTAATGGTTTAGGGTTCATCGCCTAGGATTTAGGTCACATGGTTTAGGGTTTAGGGTTTCTAGGGTTCATGAGATGCTTAGAATAACAAATCTACATGGGTTTTAAGGGTTTAGGGTTCATCTCCTAGGATTTAGGTCACATCGTTTAGGGCTTAGGGTTTTTAGGGTTCATGAGATTCTTAGAATAACAAATATATATGGATTTTAAGGGTTTAGAGTTCATATCCTATGATTTAGGTCACATGGTTTAGGGTCTAGGGTTTATAGGGTTCCGCCCTCTTACATCCCTTCAAGTAATTCTATCAATTCCCCTTAATCCACCCTCTTGCATCCCCTTAAGCCATCCTCTTAGGACCCATTAAACCATATACTAGGGTTCATGACATACATCCCCTTAATCCATCCTCTTACACCCTTTGAATAATTCTATCAACTCCCCTTAATCCACCCTCTTGCATCCCCTTAATCCATCCTCTTAAAGGACCCTTAAGTCATTTCCTCTTACATACCCTTAATCCACAATCTTGCATCCCTTAAGTCACTTGCATTATTCCCCTTAAGCCATTGTCTTAGGACCCATTAAGCCATATCCTAGGGTTCATGACATGCATCCCCTTAATCCACCCTCTTACACCCTTCAAGTCATTCTATCAACTCCCCTTAATCCACCCTCTTGCATCCCCTTAAGAAATCCTCTTAAAGGACCCTTAAGTCATATCCTCTTACATACCCTTAATCCACAATCTTGCATCCCTTAAGTCACTCACATAATTCCCCTTAATCCATCCTCTTAGGACCCATTAAACCATATCCTAGGGTTCATGACATGCATCCCCTTAATCCACCCTCTTACACCCTTTAATTCATTCTATCAACTCCCCTTAATCCACCCTCTTGCATCCCCTTAAGAAATCCTCTTAAATGACCCTTAAGTCATATCCTCTTACATACCCTTAATCCACAATCTTGCATCCCTTAAGTCACTCGCATAATTCCCCTTAAGCCATCCTCTTAGGACCCATTAAGCCATATCCTAGGGTTCATGAAATGCATCCCCTTAATCCACCCTCTTACACCCTTTAAACTCATTCTATCAAATTCCCTTAATCCACCCTCTTGCATCCCTTGAAGTCATTCTATCAACTCCCCTTAATCAACCCTCTTGCATCCCCTTAAGCCATTCTATTAACTCCTCTTAAGGAATTCTCTTAGGACCCCCCTTAATTTATATCCTCTTAGGTCCCCTTAATCCATACTATGGAAAACATCATTTGAATTTGTATGGAATTTATAAGATCCAATTTTGTAACTTTTACTATATATTGTTACTTTTACTATATATTGTTCTTTTCTTGCATGAATTATTTACTTAAATGACTCATAAAAATTATAGTTACTTTAATTGCATTAATTATTTTTGTAGGTTCTCATCAAGTCGGTCTACCATGCGATTGTCACTGAAAAATGATTTTATCAAGAGACTATGTAAATATCAATTTTTGGTCTTCACGTAAAATTTGATAAGCTAAATAATTGTATATACATGTGCACATATATGTTTCATCATGTTGTATAGTTTTATGATCTTCAATGAACTTATTAGTAAATTTTTAAATATCTCATTCCAATTTTATAGACTATACATTTCATGTATTGTATTACCACATTTTATATAATTGTTCAAATATTTGCTAGAATTGGAAAATAGTTAAAATTACCTACCCTTAATTTATTATGAAGATAATCTAAACTATTTAAGGAATTTTTAATTTGTCACCTAACCATGTGATAAATTATATATATGAAATTTCATTGTAGAGATAAGAATTTATATAGTGCATGTATTACTTGAAAATTAGATAAAATATCTAGATCTACATACATGAGTGCATATAATCATCAAAATGAACATAACACGATCATAATTGACTGCATATATAATCATCATATTAAAGTCAACTGATATAAATAAACACAAATATGTATATGTCAAGTCCAACACATATACTTAAATAAAACTAGAGATCTCTGGTCTATTTAAAATTTAAAACCATCTAACTATCAGGTCGATCAGTCAAATCAAGTCTCCTCTTTGTTCCAAGTCGATTAGATGTACCCACATCATGCTGTAAAAGAGTACAAGAAACTTGAAATTAGATTTAAAGTTATTTAGAAATTTTGATATAATTAAACATATTTAAACCTGAAAATATAAACTTTTGGATAAAAATATAAATTTAATTAAATATCTAGTAAATACAATAAAAATGATTTTTAGTATGCATAAATTACCATATGATCATGTGAATCTACTAGCACATTTTGTTCAATAGGTAGCTTAACTATCACTTGAGAAGATCCAAATGCCTAATCTATTATATCCTGCATATTCATATAAAGCAATCAATATGTTAAAACCTCGAATATATATATATATATATTGAAAAGATCTGTAAAAAATGTTTAAGATATTTAGTAAAGTTTACAACCTCAAATGTTATGACCTCATGATCACACACCTGAGATTTCCCATGCATAAATGCTAACGATGTCTCAGGTGCACCGGCGATGGGTATCTCATGAAATCCCTGCATATAGATGTACAATAGTTTGTATAGATCATTCACGTGCATGTGTATGTAAATGTAAAAATTAAATTAGATCTATGATGTGTATTTAATTCAAACTTAACAAATTTTTTGAAAGCACACACCTGAGCTGATGATGGCTTAGGATCACTCACCACAACTTGTGGTTGGTCAACACTAGGTATCATATGACCTCCTTGCATCTAGATATAATATATATCAATCACACATCATGTGTACACATTCAAAATAAATTAGATATATCCACACAAACTAAATTTAATATATATTGGTTTAAGTACCTGACCAAAAGGTGAGCCCATATCTACAACACTCGACATATAGAAACGATCATTTTGAGTTTTAGGCATTGTTTGATCACGCGTCTACACCGAACACTTATTGAATTAATATTGTATTATATATATAATTTGATGTTATTATTTACATGAATTTTGCACATTCAAAAAAAAAAAATTAAGTTCAAAAGATGAACATACCTGTGTAGGATGATGCTCAGAATATAGTAAATCCATATATAACTCTGTCTCAGATGCATGTGGGTCACTTGAAGTGGATGCCTGAGTATTCCTATTGCCCGAGCCTCCATGCTCTCTATTGACCACTTCATCCATCGCGTGTGAAGTCTGATGAGTGAGATGTCCTGAAAGTGAACTCAATGCTCCTAATGTCGATAACATGGTCTACTGTTGAAATGTAGCGGGAACACCAGGAGAAGGAGGAGGAACAATAGGAGCAATTGGAGCACGTCGTCGAGGATCAACACATGCTCCTAATCTATGTTGGGGCATGCCACACCCAAATACATGAAATGACCTCATATCAAAATAGTTTGGTTTTAAACCCAACTCAAACTTTGCCCATAACTTTCTCAAAAATTATAGGGGCACCTCAGAATTTCCATGTGGTGGACTATCGAACACCATCCACCATCTATCCCAAATATGTGCAGCTATCTGGGGATGCCTACACCATAAAATTGAAATTCGTTTTTTGGTGGGTGGGATTGGTTGGTTAGTTTGGGGGTTAAAAAAATACTAGCACATGGCTTGTTTGGTAATTTTAAGGTCATTAATTTTTTTATAAGACAATCCATCTGCATAGAATTGTCTCCTCTCTTCTCTCCATTGATGGAAC
Source organism: Sequoiadendron giganteum (assembly GCA_007115665.2). Taxonomy (NCBI): domain Eukaryota; kingdom Viridiplantae; phylum Streptophyta; class Pinopsida; order Cupressales; family Cupressaceae; genus Sequoiadendron; species Sequoiadendron giganteum. The sequence goes on from CM021100.1 coordinate 757,879,290, forward strand.
CTATCTAGGTCCGCATCAATAGATCGAACATAATCGACAATAGTTTGCATCGTAGATGCAAACCGTGCGAAATGGGGGGGATTCTAGGCTCATTTTTTTATCAGATCTATATTTCCTTGAATCACCATAATATTTTCCCTAATGCTCTCTCTCAACTGATCCTGATCTACTATAGGGGTGAGGGGTTAGGAGGTGGAGATTTTGGAGGCATGGGGTTTTCTTGTGGTGGTGGGTTTGGATCTATGGGATCTACATGAATTTGTGGTTCAGGCATAAAATCCTCTATGTTAAATACAGGATCCATGTGAATGTAACCAAATGGTGCATGTTAAACAATTAAAAAATATATATCAACAAACTAATTAAATAATGCATGTGCAATTTGAAAGTTATTTAAAAATCACATTGAACGTACACAAATTCAAAATACAATTCATTTGAAGACCATTTGATTTATAACATTAAAAAATCCATAATGTTCATTAAAAATCCATAGCATGTACACATTAAGTTTATAATTTAAGTTTGTAAGTTTTGAAAATTTCAAGTTAGTGGTTTACAATTTGAGTTTTGGGTAATGGGTTTGTGTTCATATTTTAGAATGTAGGGTTTAGTGTCTAGGGGTTTCTTGATTAATGATATGTGATTATGTATGGTGTGGAGTTTACATATAGTCAAGATATAGGTTCTATGGTTTAGGGTTGATAGATAGGATTATATGGCTTATGATGTATACATATAAGGTTGTAACTTGGAAAAGGATGTAGACATCTATTTCAAGGTTTGGGGATTTTAAACTATATATGTATATTAGAATAACAATAACCATTAAGATAGAAATTAAAAAAATTGGTGCAAGAATAGAATCATGGTCTAGGGTGATTCCCTTAGAAATAGAAGTGCAATAGAGAATGGAAATGCTAGGTTATAGGAGAATTAAGGGTAAGAACATAGCATGCATGGGAATGTGTGAGAAGTTAAACTATAGAGATAATTAGAAAAGTAGTATTATATAATAGTAATTATTGATAGACAAGCATATTAAATATAAGGATGTTTAAACATATAATAATAGAAACATAGGAATCATGGTATTTGAAAAGGGGAAATGATAATAGGAGTTAGCATAGAACACAAAATATTGTTCATATGAGAGACATAAAAGGTATGAGAATTATATTATTTTAAAAATAAAATTATTAAACAATAGTATAGTATGAAACTAAAGGATGCAAATAAATTAAAATAGTGATTAAAAGTAATAAATGCAAGAAATAAGGAAGCCAAACTACTAAATCATGACATAATAGGGAAGGCATATAGTTGGGTTTTATCATTTGCCTGATTATATAAAGAGTTAAGAAGATTTATTTAAGGTTAAAATTTTATCAAAGAGGATACATGGTAACTTATGATTTGGAATTTAGGTTTCAATAGAACCTATACTTTTGGTTCTAGGTATCTAATACTTAGGTAAAGAGGGAAATTCTCTATGATTTAGGGTGTAATGGGCAATATATATGCATGATATATTATTTTCAAGGTTTTTTTAATATATATTTATTTAAATTATATGCATGTGTATATGTATTTATACATGAATTGGTTGCATCCTCTTAAGTTGCATTCTAGTAAGAACAAGTTGAACATATTGAATATGTTGAGAAACAACTTGAATATGTTTAAGAAAAAATTCAAGAACACATAGAAGAACAAGTTGAACAAGAACATGTTAAATAATAGATTAGAAAAACAATTGTTAGAGATGCAAAATTGGAGAATTCAGTTCAAGAAGACATTGCTAATAGATTTCTTTTTCAAGTTTAAGATAAAAAATTTAATGGATATAGATGAGGAACTTTTTTTAAATATGATTTCATCTAGGGATATGTTGCCTTATAGTAGAATTTTTTAAATATTTTTGTAATTAACAGATCCAAAAAAATTCGGCCCATGAGATCAAATATAGTTCATATAAAGTTTAAACAATATACATAAACCCTTGAATTGATTATTAAAATAAATAGCACAATTTCTAATTGCAACCCTTAATTTCTAACTCTAACCTTACCCTAACACTCACACTAATTCTAACTTGAACCATAGACCCTAATTATAACTTGAACCCTAATTTATTCTAACTTGAACTCTAACCCTAAACCCTAATTGTAATTAAATCCTATCATAACCTTAGTTGAATACTAACCCTAAATGCATATAAACCTTAATCATAACCCTAATTAAATATTGATTGAATGTTTAACTCTCACCACAATTACAACCATAACCCTAATCCTAATTTAATTTTGACCCCAACCCTAACCCTACACCAATTGAACCCTAATTCTAACTCCAACCCTAACCTTGATCTTAAATTTTAATTCATAATCGTAATCCTAACCCTAACCCTAATAGAAATATAACCCTAACTCTAAACCTATTTGAATACAAACCCTAACCTCAACCCTTACCTGAATATTTATCTTAGAACCCTAACCCTAATGAATTTTAACCCTAATTGAACTCCAACTTTAATTGAACCCTAACCAGTTAATTGAATTCTAATATTAAACAATTAAACATAATCATAACCCTAATTGTAATTGAACTCTAACTATAATATATATTAAAGTTTAACCCAAACCCTAATTGTACCCTAGCTTTAACCTAACTTTAACCCACAAATAGGGTTTTAGTTTATGTTTTAGGGTTTAGGTCCAAGGATTAACGGGGGGTAAATTAGTTTTTAAGGACCAATGTTATTTAGAACCTAGGGTTTAGGCTTTTGAAATTTCTAAATTAAATGTGTCAAATTTAGGTTTATTTTTTATGATTTTCGATTTAGAATTTTATGTTGTTTGTTTCGTTGATGTTTTCAGTTAATTAAATGCAGTTTAAAAACTATAAAATATTAAACTAAAACAAACTAAACAAAAAAAAAAACTAAATAGCAATTATAAAACAAAAATGCAAGATATAATGCAAAAATATGGTAGAATTCAACCAACCTAGAAGTCGCTAAGGTCGGTTGCGTCGACGAGAGGAGGTGGCAATGAAAATTTGAACGAATCTTGCCCTCTAAAATGCGTAGGCGATCTGCTTCTCCTTCTAGCATGCTGGAATTGACAGTGAAAATGATTTTCAC
>CM021100.1:757882534-757983465 GCA_007115665.2 Sequoiadendron giganteum
TAATCAATGTTGGAGTTTTAGTGGTAGACTCCCAAGATCAGACATGAAATTAACTAATGAAATTAAATCTTTAATCGATAAATTTTGGCATGATAATACAAGAGTATCACCTAACATTAGAGATATCTTAAAATTAAGGGTGGGTTACAAAATTCGTGTACCTCATCCAAAGAATCTCTTAGATATGACTCAAACTGAATTATATAATTTTTTTTTAGATGCTTCAATCTTACCATTGAATATTAAAATAAGTCAAAGATCATTAGAAAAGTGTAAAACTTGGTATGCTAGAATTAATAAGCAACAAATCTCTTATTGTTGTAAGATTCATGTACAATTTCGTTATTATTATGATAGTTTTTGATACATACGATGCACTTTGCATGTTAACCAAATTATGCAGGACATTTGTGGTATTAATATGCCACTTGAAAGAATCAAATATTTTATAGCAGGTTTGTTTTGTGAACCCTCTAACATAAACTTTTTTTATTTAAAATTATGTATTTCTGGAGAATGTGATAGATGTGCTAACTTTTCATTAATAGGAGAATGTATGCATGAAAGTAGTTTAAATGAATTAGGACAACAATTAATAGATGTAAAAAAAATTAAAAATGTTGAGTATTCTTTAAAAGATGGAAAAATTGGAAAACCTTGTGAGCTAATTATGGAAAAATTTAGTGTGCATACATTTATTAAAGAATTTAAAGATAAGATTGTACCTAAATATGTTCAACACTCTCAGTATGATCATTGGCTTGATAATAAATTTCGTTTATGTAAAAACACATTCCCAATTGGAACTATATTGTCAGTTGTTGATTTTGCTAAAAATTATACTCTTGCTTCACAAGAAGAAATTCAATCACAATATTATAATGTAGTGCAAGTAGCGATTTTTGTTCATATTGTTTATAGACATGCAGATGATAGTAGAGAAGATAATAGAATTTTTTTGAGAGAGTGCCATTTTTATGTAAGTGATAATTGATTACATTCATCTGAGTTTGCTCAATATTATTTTGATATATTTTACAAAAATTTAAAAGAAAGAGGAATTCAATTGCTAGAACATCTCATATGGTCAAATAATTGCACAGGTCAATTCAAAAATGCTAGGATGTTTTATTGGTTATGTAGAGTTCATAAAGAAAATAATATCCAGCACATATGGAGTTTTTTTTAAGTTGGTCATGGTAAGGGAGAACACGATGGAGTAGGTGCATGTGTGAAAAGAGCTCTTGCTAGAGAGCAACTAAAATTTGAGGATGCTGCCAAATTTAGAGATGCATGTGCAATTGTAGATTGGTGCAATACAAAATTATCTACAAGAATAAGTGAGAGCTCAATAATTCACCGCTTCTTTTGGTTAGTTGAAGAAAATGATATTTGTTCTTGACAAGATTGTGAAACAATTAATGGATCTGCAAAATGGCATTCATTTAAGAGTTTGAATGCAAACACATGGACAATATGGACAAGGGAGTTGGCATGCTTTTGTCAATTTTGTATTGCAAGTGATTGGGAGGCTTGTGAAAATATGGAATGGGTTGAACAATGGCAACAAAGAGCCTTAACACCTACATTGACACATGTTCAACATGGAACAATAATTGAAGATAATCAAGCGTTTGCATCAGATGATTATGATCGTGTTTCTGATCTTATACAAGAAGGTACATTATAATTTATTGAGTTGAATTTTATATGTATGCATGTTTATATGTGAATTAAATATAAGTCACTCTTTATTGAATTTTTTATCTATTTATGTAGGACATGTGTATGTTGTTGTTGCACCCGAGGGGAATGAAGAGGAGATGGAGTACTGGTTGGCTAGATGTGTTGAGAGAAAACATAAGTTGGTACATCCTAGAGTGGATGATGATAACTTTGAGTATCCAACTAGTTCAGTCGTTGTTGTTGGCACCTAGCTTCAAAAATATTTGATAAGAAAGAATGGATTGCCTGGATTTGGAGATTATGAAAGACACAAGAAGATTATACATTATTCACATTTGATTTTGGAAACCAATATAAAACTAGTTAGATATCAAGGGAGGCCTGCTAATAAATTTTTATGGACACTTTCAATGGATTATCATGAGACAATCATAGATGCATTACAAAAAAGAGAGGATGTGGATGGTACAATGGAGTAAATAAATATTGGTAAGTATATCTAGTTGTACGTATATATTTAATTGATATATATATTTGTCTTTAAAGTCATTTCCTAATTAAAGTTTTATATCATTTTGTGTTTTAGGTCTCCCTTGAAACTAGATGCTTTACAAAAAAGAGAGGAGATGCACTCTTATTACAATGGAATTCAAATCTAGAGATAGGTAACTATATATAGTTGTAGAAACATTTAGTTGAGAGTATAAATATAAACTAAATTTAATTCATTGTCATTTCATAAAATTTTTATAATTGATTTCATATCCCCTTAAGCCATTCTCTTAAAACCCCTTAAGCCATCCTCTTATGTACAATTAATCCATCCTCTTGCATCCCCTTTAATTCTCTCTATTAATTCCCCTTAAGTCATTCTATTAGGACCCCTTAATCCATATCCTTGTATATCTACCCTTAATCCATCCTCTTGCATCCCCTTAAGTCACTCTCTCAACACCCCTTAAGCCATCCTCTTGCATCCCCTTAAGTCTCTTTATTAATTCCCCTTAAGAAATTCTATTAGGGCCCCTTAATCCATATCCTCGTATATCTACCCTTAAGTCACTCTCTCAACACCCCTTAAGCCATCCCCTTATGTACCATTAATTCATCCTCTTGCATCCCCTTAAGTTTAGGGTTTAGGGTTTCTAGGGTTCATGAGATGCTTAGAATAACTAATCTATATGGGTTTAAAGGGTTTAGGGTTCATCTCCTAGTCTTTAGGTCATATGGTTTAAGGTTTAGGGTTCTAGGATTTCTAGGGTTTCTAGGGTTTATAGGGTTCTAAGGTTTCTAAGGTTCCACCCTCTTACACCCCTTCAAGTCATTCTATAAAATCCCCTTAATCCACCTCTTGCATCCCTTGAATTCATTCTATCAACTCCCCTTAATGCACCCTCTTGAATCCCCTTAAGCCATCCTCATATGATCACACACCGGAGATTTAGGTTCATCTCTTGAATCCCCTTAATATATATGGGTTTAAAGGGCTTAGGGTCCATCTCCTAAGATTTAGGTCATGTGGTTTAGGGTTTAGGGTTTCTAGGGTTCATGAGATGCTTAGAATAACAAATCTATATGGCTTTTAAGGGTTTGGGGTTCATCTCCTATGATTTACGTCACATGGTTTAGGGTTTAGGGTTTCTAGGGTTCATGAGATGCTTAGAATAAAAAATCTATATGGTTTTTAACGGTTTAGGGTTCATCTCCTAGGATTTAGGTCACATGGTTTAGGGTTTAGGGTTCTAGGGTTCATGAGATGCTTAGAATAACAAATCTATACATATTTTAAGGGTTTAGGGTTGATCTCCTAGGATTTAGGTCACATGGCTTACAGTTTATGGTTTCTAGGGTTCATGAGATGCTTAGAATAAAAAATTTACATGGGTTTTAAGGGTTTAGGGTTCATCTCCTAGGATTTAGGTCACATGGTTTAGGGTTTAGGGATTTTAGGGTTCTGAGATGCTTATAATAACAAATCTATATGGATTAATGTTTTAGGGTTGATCTCTTAGGATTTAGGTCGCATGGTTTAGGGTTTAGGGTTTCTAGGGTTCATGAGATGCTTAGAATAATAGATCTATATGGATTATTGGTTTAGGGTTGATCTCCTAGGATTTAGGTCACATGGTTTAGGGTTTAGGGTTTCTAGGGTTCATGAGATGCTTAGAATAACAAATCTATATGGATTTTAAGGGTTTAGGGTTCATCTCCTAGGATTTAGGTCACATGGTTTAGGGTTTAGGGTTTCTAGGGTTCATGAGATGCTTAGAATAACAAATCTACATGGGTTTTAAGTATTTAGGGTTCATCTCCTAGGATTTAGGTCACATGGTTTAGGGTTTAGGATTTCTAGGGTTCATGAGATGCTTAGAATAATAAATCTATATGGGTTTTAATGGTTTAGGGTCCATCTCCTAGGATTTAGGTCACATGGTTTAGGGTTTAGGGTTTCTAGGGTTCATGAGATGCTTAGAATAACAATCTATATGGATTAATGGTTTAGGGTTGATCTCCTAGGATTTAGGTCACATGGTTTAGGGTTCAGGGTTTCTAGAGTTCATGAGAGGCTTAGAATAACAAATCTATATGGATTAATGGTTTAGGGTTGATCTCCTAGGATTTAGGTCACATGGTTTAGGGTTTAGGGTTTCTAGGGTTCATGAGATGCTTAGAACAATAGATCTATATGGATTAATGGTTTAGGGTTCATCGCCTAGGATTTAGGTCACATGGTTTAGGGTTTAGGGTTTCTAGGGTTCATGAGATGCTTAGAATAACAAATCTACATGGGTTTTAAGGGTTTAGGGTTCATCTCCTAGGATTTAGGTCACATCGTTTAGGGCTTAGGGTTTTTAGGGTTCATGAGATTCTTAGAATAACAAATATATATGGATTTTAAGGGTTTAGAGTTCATATCCTATGATTTAGGTCACATGGTTTAGGGTCTAGGGTTTATAGGGTTCCGCCCTCTTACATCCCTTCAAGTAATTCTATCAATTCCCCTTAATCCACCCTCTTGCATCCCCTTAAGCCATCCTCTTAGGACCCATTAAACCATATACTAGGGTTCATGACATACATCCCCTTAATCCATCCTCTTACACCCTTTGAATAATTCTATCAACTCCCCTTAATCCACCCTCTTGCATCCCCTTAATCCATCCTCTTAAAGGACCCTTAAGTCATTTCCTCTTACATACCCTTAATCCACAATCTTGCATCCCTTAAGTCACTTGCATTATTCCCCTTAAGCCATTGTCTTAGGACCCATTAAGCCATATCCTAGGGTTCATGACATGCATCCCCTTAATCCACCCTCTTACACCCTTCAAGTCATTCTATCAACTCCCCTTAATCCACCCTCTTGCATCCCCTTAAGAAATCCTCTTAAAGGACCCTTAAGTCATATCCTCTTACATACCCTTAATCCACAATCTTGCATCCCTTAAGTCACTCACATAATTCCCCTTAATCCATCCTCTTAGGACCCATTAAACCATATCCTAGGGTTCATGACATGCATCCCCTTAATCCACCCTCTTACACCCTTTAATTCATTCTATCAACTCCCCTTAATCCACCCTCTTGCATCCCCTTAAGAAATCCTCTTAAATGACCCTTAAGTCATATCCTCTTACATACCCTTAATCCACAATCTTGCATCCCTTAAGTCACTCGCATAATTCCCCTTAAGCCATCCTCTTAGGACCCATTAAGCCATATCCTAGGGTTCATGAAATGCATCCCCTTAATCCACCCTCTTACACCCTTTAAACTCATTCTATCAAATTCCCTTAATCCACCCTCTTGCATCCCTTGAAGTCATTCTATCAACTCCCCTTAATCAACCCTCTTGCATCCCCTTAAGCCATTCTATTAACTCCTCTTAAGGAATTCTCTTAGGACCCCCCTTAATTTATATCCTCTTAGGTCCCCTTAATCCATACTATGGAAAACATCATTTGAATTTGTATGGAATTTATAAGATCCAATTTTGTAACTTTTACTATATATTGTTACTTTTACTATATATTGTTCTTTTCTTGCATGAATTATTTACTTAAATGACTCATAAAAATTATAGTTACTTTAATTGCATTAATTATTTTTGTAGGTTCTCATCAAGTCGGTCTACCATGCGATTGTCACTGAAAAATGATTTTATCAAGAGACTATGTAAATATCAATTTTTGGTCTTCACGTAAAATTTGATAAGCTAAATAATTGTATATACATGTGCACATATATGTTTCATCATGTTGTATAGTTTTATGATCTTCAATGAACTTATTAGTAAATTTTTAAATATCTCATTCCAATTTTATAGACTATACATTTCATGTATTGTATTACCACATTTTATATAATTGTTCAAATATTTGCTAGAATTGGAAAATAGTTAAAATTACCTACCCTTAATTTATTATGAAGATAATCTAAACTATTTAAGGAATTTTTAATTTGTCACCTAACCATGTGATAAATTATATATATGAAATTTCATTGTAGAGATAAGAATTTATATAGTGCATGTATTACTTGAAAATTAGATAAAATATCTAGATCTACATACATGAGTGCATATAATCATCAAAATGAACATAACACGATCATAATTGACTGCATATATAATCATCACATTAAAGTCAACTGATATAAATAAACACAAATATGTATATGTCAAGTCCAACACATTAAAATAAAACTAGAGATCTTTGGTCTATTTAAAATTTAAAACCATCTAACTATCAGGCCGATCAGTCAAATCAAGTCTCCTCTTTGTTCTAGGTCGATTAGATGTACCCGCATCATGCTGTAAAAGAGTACAAGAAACTTGAAATTAGATTTAAAGTTATTTAGAAATTTTGATATAATTAAACATATTTAAACCTGAAAATATAAACTTTTAGATAAAAAATATAAATTTAATTAAATATCTAGTAAATACAATAAAAATGATTTTTAGTATGCATAAATTACCATATGATCATGTGAATCTACTGGCACATTTTATTCAACGGGTAGCATAACTGTCACTTGAGAAGATCCAAATGCCTGATCTACTATATCCTACATATTCATATAAAGCAATCAATATGTTAAAACCTCGAAATATATATATATATTTAAAAGATCCATAAAAATTGTTTAGGATATTTAGTAAAGTTTACAACCTTGAATGATATGACCTCAAGATCACGCACCTGAGATTGCCCATGCATAAATGTTGACGATGTCTCAAGTGCACCTGCAATGGGTGTCTCATGAAATGCCTGCATATATATGTACAACAATTTGTATAGATCATTCATGCATGTGTATGTAAATGTAAAAATTAAATTAGATCTATGATGTGTATTTAATTCAAACTTAACAAAATTTTTGAAAGCACACACCTGAGCTGATGATGGCTCAGGAGCGCTCACCACAACTTGTGGTTGGTCAGCACTAGGTATCATATGACCTCCCTGCATCTAGATATAATATATATCAATCACACATAATGTGTACACATTCAAAATAAATTAGATATATCCACACAAACTAAATTTAATATATATTGGTTTAAGTACTTGACTAAAAGGTGAGCCCATATCTACAACACTTGACATATAGACACGATCATTTTGAGTTTCAGGCATTGTCTGATCATGCATCTACACCGAACTCTTATCGAATTAATATTGTATTATATATATAATTTGATGTTATTATTTACATGAATTTTGCACATTCCAAAAAAAAAATTAAGTTCAAAAGATGAACATACCTATGTAGGATGATGCTTAGAATATAGTAAATCCATATATGAATCTGTCTCAGATGCATGTGGGTCACCTAAAGTGGATGCCTGAGTATGCCTATTGCCCGAGCCTCCATGCTGTCTATTGACCACTTTAGTCGCCACGTGTGAAGTCCGATGAGTGAAATGTCCTGAAAGTGAACTCAATGCTCCTAATGTCGATAACATGGCCTACTATTGAAATTCAGCGAGAACACTAGGAGAAGGATGAGGAACAATATGAGTAATTGGAGCACGTCATTGAGGATCAACATGTGTTCCTAATCTATGTTGGGGCATGCCACACCCAACTCCCTGAAATGACCTCATATCAAAATAGTTGGGTTTTAAACCCAACTCAAACTATGCCCATAACTTTCTCAAAAAGTATAGGGGCACCTCAGAATTTCCATGTGGTGGACTATCAAACACCATCCACCATCTATCCCAAAAATGTGCAGCTATCTGGGGGTGCCTACACCATAAAATTGAAATTCATTTTTTGGTGGGTGGAATTGGTTGGTTAGTTTGGGGGTTAAAAAAATACTGGCACATGGCTTGTTTGGTAATTTTAAGGTCATTAATTTCTTTATAAGACAATCCATCTGCATAGAATTGTCTCCTCTCTTCTCTCCATTGATGGAACCTATCTAGGTTTGCATCAATAGATCAAACAAAATCGACAATAGTTTGCATCGTAGATGCAAACCATGCAAGATGGGGGGGATTCTAGGCTCATTTTTTATTAGATCTATATTTCCTTGAATCACCACAAGATTTTCCCTAATGCTCTCTCTCAATTGATCCTAATAGGGGGTGGGGGGTTAGGAGGTGGAGAGTTTTGAGGCATGAGGTTTTCTTGTGGTGGTGGGTTTGGATCTATGGGATCTACAAGAATTTGTGGTTCAGGCATAAAATCCTCTATGTTAAATATGGGATCCATGTGAATGTAACCAAATGGCAACTGCATGTTAAAAAATTAAAAAATATATATCGACAAACTAATTAAATAATGCACACAATTTGAAATTTATTTAAAAATCACATTGAACGTGCAGAAATTCAAAATACAATTCATTTGAAGACCATTTGATTTATAACATTAAAAATCCATAGCATGTACACATTAAGTTTATAATTTAAGTTTGTAAGTTTTGAAAATTTCAAGTTAGTGGTTTACAATTTGATTTTTGGGTAATAGGTTTGTGTTCATATTTTAGAATGTAGGGTTTAGTGTCTAGGGTTTTCTTGATTAATGATATGTGATTATGTATGGTTTGGAGTTTACATATAGTCAAGATATATGTTTTAGGGTTTAGGGTTGATAGATAGAATTATATGGCTTATGATGTATACATAAAAGGTTGTAACTTGGAAAAGGATGTAGACATCTATTTCAAGGTTTGGGGATTTTGAACTATATATGTAAATTAGAATAACAATAACCATTAAGATAGAAATTAAAAAAATCGGTGCAAGAATAGAATCATGGTCTAGGGTGATTCCCTTAGAAATAGAAGTGCAATAGAGAATGGAAATGCTCTAGGTTATAGGAGAATTAAGGGTAAGAACATAGCACATGCATGGGAATGTGTGAGAAGTTAAACTATAGAGATAATTAGAAAAGTAGTATTATAATCTAGTAATTATTGATAGACAAGCATATTAAATATAAGGATGTTTAAACATATAATAATAGAAACATAGGAATCATGGTATTTGAAAAGGGGAAATGATAATAGGAGTTAGCATAGAACACAAAATATTGTTCATATGAGAGACATAAAAGGTATGAGAATTATATTATTTTAAAAATAAAATTATTAAACAATAGTATAGTATGAAACTAAAGGATGCAAATAAATTAAAATAGTGATTAAAATTAATAAATGCAAGAAATAAGGAAGCCAAACTACTAAATCATGACATAATAGGGAAGGCATATAGTTGGGTTTTATCATTTGCTTGATGATATATAGAGTTAAGAAGATTTATTTAAGGTTAAAATTTTATCAAAGAGGATACATGGTAACTTATGATTTGGAATTTAGGTTTCAATAGAACCTATACTTTTGGTTCTAGGTATCTAATACTTAGGTAAAGAGGGAAATTCTCTATGATTTAGGGTGTAATGGGCAATATATATGCATGATATATTATTTTCAAGGTTTTTTTAATATATATTTATTTAAATTATATGCATGTGTATATGTATTTATACATGAATTGGTTGCATCCTCTTAAGTTGCATTCTAGTAAGAACAAGTTGAACATATTGAATATGTTGAGAAACAACTTGAATATGTTTAAGAAAAAATTCAAGAACACATAGAAGAACAAGTTGAACAAGAACATGTTAAATAATAGATTAGAAAAACAATTGTTAGAGATGCAAAATTGGAGAATTCAGTTCAAGAAGACATTGCTAATAGATTTCTTTTTCAAGTTTAAGATAAAAAATTTAATGGATATAGATGAGGAACTTTTTTTAAATATGATTTCATCTAGGGATATGTTGCCTTATAGTAGAATTTTTTAAATATTTTTGTAATTAACAGATCCAAAAAAATTCGGCCCATGAGATCAAATATAGTTCATATAAAGTTTAAACAATATACATAAACCCTTGAATTGATTATTAAAATAAATAGCACAATTTCTAATTGCAACCCTTAATTTCTAACTCTAACCTTACCCTAACACTCACACTAATTCTAACTTGAACCATAGACCCTAATTATAACTTGAACCCTAATTTATTCTAACTTGAACTCTAACCCTAAACCCTAATTGTAATTAAATCCTATCATAACCTTAGTTGAACACTAACCCTAATTAAATATTGATTAAATGTTTAACTCTCACCAAAATTACAACTGTAACCCTAATCCTAATTTAATTTTTACCCCAACCCTAACCCTACACCAATTGAACCCTAATTCTAACTCCAACTCTAACCTTGATCTTAAATTTTAATGCATAATCATAATCCTAACCTTAACCCTAATAGAAATATAACCCTAACTCTAAACCTAGTTGAATACAAACCCTAACCTCAACCCTTACCCAAATATTTATCTTAGAACCCTAACCCTAATAAATTTCAACCCTAATTGAACTCCAACTTTAATTGAACCCTAACGAGGTAATTGAATTCTAATATTAAATAAGTAAACCTAATCATAACCCTAATTGTAATTTTGAAATCTAACTATAATAAATATTAAATTTTAACCCAAACCCTAATTGTACCCTAGATTTAACCTAAATTTAACCTACAAATAGGGTTTTAGTTTACGTTTTAGGGTTTAGGTCCAAGGATTAATGGTTTGGGTGAATTAGTTTTTAAGGACCAATGTTTTTTAGAACCTAGGGTTTAGGGTTTTGAAATTTCTACATTAAATGTGTCGAATTTAGGTTTTTTTTTTTGGTTTTTGATTTAGAATTTTATGTTGTTTGTTTCATTGATGTTTTCGATTAATTAAATGCAGTTTAAAAACTATAAAATATTAAATTAAAACAAACTAAACAAAAAAACTAAATAGCAATTATAAAACAAAAATGCAACATATAATGCAAAAATATGGCAGAATTCAACCAACCTGGAGGTTGTTGAGTTTGGTTGCGTTGACGGGAGGAGGTGGCAGTGAAAATTCAAAAGAATCTTTCCCTCTAAAACATGTACGCGATCCGATTCTCCTTCTGGCCTGCTGGAATTGATATTGAAAATGATTTTCACATTGGGTTTTTTTTTTTATAAAAATTTCTTTGAAACGCATATGCGTTTTGAAATGCGTACGTGTTTCATAACACGTATGCATTTTACGTTCACATACCCGAATTGTAATGCGTTCGCATTATGGATTTAGGCTCAGGTACTTGATCCATAACGCATATGCATTTTTTAAAAACGCGTACGCGTTTCATGTGAGATTTGTTTTTGGGCCAAAACTTCCCCTCTTCGTGGACCCAACTTCTTGCACTTACCCATTAGCTAATAATTATTAATCGTAAATTAATTATTAGTCTAATTTATTCTCATACACTTAAGCTAAGCCTATGAGTGATTTAGTATGTTAACTAGAGAGCTATTATTAGACCATTTTGTCTCCTTGCATGAGATGTTGACACTTGTCATGATCGGATCCCTTTCTCAGTTAGGGTTGATCCTATATAATGCTCAACCCTAATTTTATTATCATGATTTTGATATAACTCTCAATGTTTGAGGACTTTTTTTTTCTTCTAATATTCTTGAGGTTCATCCAGTAACATTTTCTTGTTGAGGAATATTGCATATATCATTTATAGATCTCTTGCATGAAAGATGTCTTTGTTCATTGTTTAATCTCATGGCTCGTGTTTTTCACAATTCTAACATGGTATTAAAGCATGGATTCAACAAACCCATTCTCAATTTATAAGATTTTTTTCATCAACAAGGGTTAAACAAACTTTAGATCTGGATTCTTCATTTTTTTTTTATAATTTTTAGAGGTGGGAAGTTTTTAAATATATTTTGGAACAAAAAAAACCTCACCTTTGGATTTAGAGCTATTGAGAAAGTTAGATTTGGCTTTTGTTTGGCCTGATTTGGAATCTTGAGGATAGATTTGCAAGGGTTTGAAGCAAATGGTTTTTTTATTTTTAGATCTAGAGGGTAACAGTGATTTCAGAGCATTTTGGCATGAAAAGAACCTCACGAATGCATTCAAGAGGTTGGTTCAATGAATTTTAACTATAAATTTTCCCCATTTCAAAATCAAGAGCTTTTGAGGAAATTTTTTTTTATACAGGGGTCGTACAACCCCTGTATAATCGCTTGTGCACACGTTTCAAAAGAAAATTAAAAATCAAAATTATAAGGTCAATGCTTTTTTATAAATTTTAAAAAAATTGTAGAGTATTTTGAAAAACTTGAGGGCAATTTATTTTTTTGAGGGGAAAAATTTGCAAGGTGGTACTTGTAAGGTATCTATTTGATAAGTAAGAGGTATCTTCCACAGCATGTGAAATTATGATATTGCTATCAGGATTCAACCATGTAGTTTTCGAGTCAAACTAATTGACCCATGATTCATGAGTAGTGGTTCACAAGAACCCATCTCTCATGATAATGAATGGTACACTTAGCACTCATTGCATCTAGGTGATGCTCACAAAGGTGAAGCATTGGTCCATCTTGGGAGGTCACCCATCCTAGTACTGCTCCAGCTCAAGTGCGCTTAACCATAGAGTTTCCCCCAAGGTTAAGCCCACTTAGCTTGCTACCCCATTTGCAAAACCTTCAACAAGTGTTGTGCCTTATGAACCATTCATTATAGAGCCCCTTTAGCTCATCAATTGATAAGTAGGAGGTATCTATTTGTCAGGCCCTATGGACCCATCTGCCTACTTGTTGATGATTTTTTGGGCCACCAATGACCTTACGGGTATGTGTAGGATCATCATGGAAAAAACAGGCCCTTAAGTGGCAATAAAAAGATAGAAAATTAGAGTTAGACAATTTGACGTAAAAATTTGAATAAGTTATCTATATTATTTCAAAAAAATGTAAAAAAAGAATCTGTATAAAATTTACTAGACCTTTATTTAAAAAAAAAAATCTATTTGGTAAAAATTTGAAATTTCAATGCAGTAGTATTTAAATTTCAGGGTAAAAATAAGAAGTAGGTGCCTGTCTGACCACCCTAACCACAATAAAATGATAATATTTTTTTATAAGATTTTAGATATAAGTAGAGGACTCATGTCCCGATGTGATGCATATTTTTTTATGAATTTTTTATTACAAATTTTTAAAAATAGAAAAACTCGTCTGTCTAACCACCTTGACTTGGTCAAAAATTCATGAAATTCAATTTTTTTTTTTTAATCCTATAGTATGCAAAGCATAAAATGTGACACATGTTTTAGATTCAAAAAATGTGATACCGTTTGAAAGTTATGGATGTTTTTCAATTAGCCTATCAATCAGGACTTTATTCGTAATTCTAATAGAAAATGAATAATAATTATTTATTAGATTCAAAGTAAAACATAATTTATAGTGGTGGAAAGCTGAGAATCTCCTCTAAAAACCCTTTTCGTTTCATCAATTTTGGGCAAAAAAAAGTCATCAGCCACATGGGCCATCATATGGCTTACATATCACCACTTTTTGGCTCATCATGATCCTGCACATAACCTTACAAGCTAGTTGATGGTAATTCATGCCACCAACATTGACTTTCTTAGTGTCACCCAATGACCTTTAGTTTTTTGACGGTTGCTCAACAATTCTTGGCCCATTTTTTGGTTTTTCGACATCGCCTATTTTTCAGGTGATTTTTTTCGGCCTACAAAAATTACTCAATGGCCACCTACTTTTCTCAACATCAGAACTTTTTCCTAGTAGACAAAATCATTCTGAATATTTTTGCATAGTATAGAGAATATTCTGACGGATCCTTTTTTTCCAGGGTGTTGACTTTTTTTCGAGAGCAAGGGAATATTCCCTGAATATTCTCATTGATGTCATGCTAAGGTCAACATGACGTTAACATTACAGACATAGGCAAAGACCCCAAGTCCCCTTTTTTGGCCCTAAGGGAGTAGTTTTTTCTTTTGGCCATAACTTTGGTGTATGATATCGAAATTGGGAAAACAAGATATCATTCGAAAGCTAGCTCCACCAAATTCTAGTGTTGTGGATCTCATAACCTATTTTTTCTACTAGTGCATTCTACAATTTGTTGAAGTCAGACCTGTGTTGTTTTCAGTCCAAAGCTCATAAATTTTGACCCATTTCTCTTTTTCTTTTATGATTGGACAATGACATTGAGATGGTCTTTCAGGGATCTTCACAGCCATCCATGGGTGATCCCACAATACTGGTTTACAATTTTTGGCCAAACTGGACATTGAACTTATTTTTTCTAACTAAACCTTCACTTTCGGGCACCTATAGCGGCTAAACCATGAGGAATTTGAAGATGATGTAAATTAATTATTTGTGACATTTTTCTGTAGATTCTAAATATATATTTTTAAATTTTTTTTGGAATCACGTTACACTTCTTTTTACATCTCCTTCGAAAACTAGTTTTTTTCAATAAACACCATTTTTAAGGAGTGATGCTCATCGTATATAACATAAATTTTTATCCATGAAGGATAAAATTCTATTTTTTCCGAGTTTAGATATGTAACTATGATATCTAGCACTTTCATTTGATTTCATAGTGTTTTATTGAATATTTTTTCCTTAATCAAGTTTTGAAGTCAAACCAATTACAATTTAGATATAGGTTGATCATATACAACATACATTTTTTTGTATGTGGGTAAGTGCACCAATCTATGACACAATTTTGGTGCCAAAATGAAAAACTCGCAAAAAAGGCCGAAATAAGCCATTTGGCGTGCATCAAATGCAAAACTTAAATAAAAGCCAAAAAGAGATTTCAAACCCTCATTTCTCTTCAACTTGCAGTTTGACTTGGAGGATTTGAGGTTTGCAACTCACGCTCATGAAATCTCATCCATTGTTTACATCCTTAGCTTGTGATTTTCCATGAGGATGCCACCAACATGTTGGAGAGGTTGAAGATTGAAAATAGGTATGTATTTTTATTCTATTTATTTTGAATTTGATTTAGAATGCAAATTTAAATAGGTTTTTATAATAAAACTTTTTTCTAATTCTCAAGGAATGAATCTCCACCTTGAAACATTGAGAATTCACAATTAGCCCCTCACAAAGAGCCTCCTATACAAGAAAAACTTGAAACCCCTCCATCAATTCATAGGAATCCTCAAGGAACACAAGAAAATATTCAAAATAAAATTGAAAACAATAAAAGAGACATTGAACAATTAATTGGAAGATTAACCGAGCATGCCGAAACCCACCCTTATAGGAGAGGGATTGTTGAATCATTGAAGTCAATTGTAACTCATGTAGGAGAAATGAGCGAGCAAATAAATTTTTGGTCAAATAAGAGATGTGTGATGAGACAATTTTATGCTAGTGGTTTGTCATATGCAAATGTCAAAAAATAAAAAATTAGCAAAGCCGACTTGTGTGCCATATTTATAGACCCGAGAACTAATGAACCTTTGTCTCATGAATGTAGGAGGTTCCCCATCCATTGGTGGCACCATGAGTTAATTAAAAATAAATTTTGGGAGTGGTGGTGGATGGTATTTGACCAACCTCCATGCAATAACCATGAGGTGCCACAATATTTTTTGAGGAAACTCTATTGTGAGTTTGTCCTCAATAAAATGCCAAACTATTTTGACATCTTAGACTTTTAGGGTCGAGGTGGGGGCTCCGCACATGATAGACCTGCTACACGACACAATCCACAATTGGCACCGAGACCCTTGGCCAGACCCATGGTGGAGCATGTTTTCATTCCTTCCATTGTTAAGGATAGTGTAGAGGTGGACACACTGATGTGAGTCCTCTAGTAGAGCCTAGTGTGGAGGAGACGTGTAGGCCCCAAGCTCCACCCCACCATTGTGGCGCTTATGGTGTTGTTTGCATGTATGGTTATCAGAGTGCTCGTGATGCAACTACACAATGTACATTAGTTGTAGAGGCAATGGCTTTCATAGATGATATTCTGAATGATACATTCAACATTGACACTTAGGTAAAATTTAGAAAGTTCATTTAATGTTGTTTATTAAATTATATTTTGAAATTTAAGAATAACTAAATTAGTAGAATTTTGATATGATGAAATTTCAAGGTTAGACTAGTCATGAGGCATGCTCCATTCCTATAGACCCTTATACATTCTCGACGATGAGCCAACATGTATGCAATTAGTATTAAAGATATTATTATTGCATTTGAATAGTTGAATGTTATATTTGAATGTTTATCTCTTAATGTATGCTTTGTATTTCAAACAATTTCCTGGTGCACCTTCTTCCTCCACACCTCGTAATTCATATCCTCAAAAAACTTACACTCAGGTAGCCTTTATTCATTAATGGTTTTGTAAAACTATGTTATCTAGTTTTCATAATTTTGTGTATATACAAATCTAAAAAATTGATGAGAAACACAAACATTTAATTTGTATTCCTTGATTGTGTCACATTATCTTCTCCTAATTCACTTTTTGTTCCTTTATTCCTTCCTAATCCCATACAATTAACATTTAATAGTTCACCCTATTTTCCATGATCCCCTCCTAGCCCTTCCCACTAATATCTTCTAGTCCATGCTATGTGTCATTATGTCCTTCTACTCCCATCTTATTGTACCCATTATTATTTCACCCTAGATGTTCCATGATCCCCTATGTTCCACCCTATGTTCCTTTATATCATCCTATGTTATACGATCTTTATCTACATTTCATCCTAGATAACTCTTCTCTATTATTGCTACACACAGGTCAAGTTCGCACTTCGTGTACTATAGTCAAACCCTAGACACCTCCTAATTCACCCTATGTTGCATTATTCCCTAGTAATCACATCCAATTAACCTCTAATTTTCCACCCTATATTTTTTTATCCCATCTTCATCCATCCCATCAATCTATACTAGTCCATCCTATTTTCCATTAATCCCTTCTATTCCCATCCCATTACCCTCTCTTATTTCACCTTATGTTCCATTATCCCCTCTTGGTCTTTATATTGATACCTGAGATATTGTTTCATTTGCATTTGTTGACATTAGACATCCCTGGTGATGTTGGTGGCATGATGGACCATGGAGTTATTGCAACAATAGCTAGTTTTGATCCATTAAGATAGGTATGCAATAGATTAGTTGATTTGGCATTGTATTTTCTCTTTTATGGTCTATTATAGAAAATTTTCACAATACTTTTATGTAGTTTAATTTCTATCTTGATGGTTGCTGTAGGTGGTTGTCACTCTAGATCATGGACATGGTGATGTTGTAAATATACATGATGACTATATGTATGTGGTAAGTAATTATATATTTTGTTATATGACATTCCACAATTTAATTTCTATGTATTAACATTTCTAATTTTTATTGTATCAGTTGAAGGTCCAATGTGAAAAGAGGAGGACTAGCGAGCGTGTTTGAAAGACAAGAGAAGCAATAGTCACTCCATCTAGCTGAATTTTGAAGGTAGCACGAGATATATTTCCTTCCCCTAGAGGGAAATTACTATGTATTAGGGTTGTTTGTTGTATGCCTATGTGGCATTTTGGAACATATGTTTTGTACTATTGATATATACGTGAAATTTTATGTCCATATGGCTCCTTTGTACTAAGCCTATATGGAATTTTTGGATATTGTATATACTTTTATCAATATATATCATTGTATAGCCTTTCGACTTTTTGATTAAAGAAAATCTTATTTTGCTACTGCCATTCTTGAATGATGTTATCATGTGTATCATGTAAATTGTATGCTTGAATGTTGTAGGCATGGATTTTATTTACATCTAATGGTTAATTAATTGTTGCCGATTGCTCAATAAGCGCCATCTAAAGTGTATTGTGTAAATATGCTCTATTCCTGGTGGTTTGTATCCTTTGGAATGCTGAACAATTAATTGTGCCTCACTTATTCACATGTGTGCTTCACTTGTTCACATGTATACTACACCTATATTGCATGTATTCATGTGTATGCTTCATGCTTCCAATGCATAGCACCAAAAATATTTTGGGGAAAATTTTGACAAACCAAAAGTATAACAGTTTTTGAAAAAATCAAGAAAAATTGTAGAACAAGAGATAATTTTATTTTTTTTGAAAATGAAAGGTATTTCCATAGCATATAGAGATATAGAGAGAAAATAAAATAAATATTTTAACTAATGAATTGTAAAAAAAGGATTTTTTTTAGTTTATATTCATATCGTTTATTACATTGCATTGCACATCTTTCAAAGTCAAACCATTACTTCACTTTGCATAACTAATAAGTAGATGCTGATAGATGACAAAATTTCAAATACAATATAATTTGTACAAAGTTAACCTAAACAGTTATGCAATTTCTTCATATTGCATAACTAATAACTAGGAGCAGCTACCAATTGCATTTTCTTATCATGGTATTCTATGAGACCAAATTTCTTTGACCTGTATTTTTTCAAATAGTTCACTGCCTTGTCTATGTTACCACATTTTTCATACATGTCTACCAAAGCATCTTGTCAATCAGTTCATTTCCTTGTTGCTATGGTTAAAAGCCTAAAACAATTTATTTCGAACAAGCTATGGATGCTTCAAAAATATATATATCAAAAGAATAATAGTAAGCAATAACATAGACAAGGCAATGGACTGTTTGAAAAAATGCATCAAATAAATGTGGTGATGGAATGCCATGACAAGCCATAGAAAAGGTAGTGAACTAGTTGAAAAGATGCCTCAAATAAATGTGGTCTCATGGTGATGAAATTCCATGACAATCATTTTTTTTTAATTGTCATGGCATTCCATCACCATGAGACCTCATTTTTTTGAGGCATTTTTTCAAAGAGTTCACTGCCTTTTCTATGCTACCACATTTTTCATACATGTCTATCAAAGCATTATATCAAACAGTTAATTTCCTTGCTGCTATGGATAAAACCCTAAAACATGTGCTTTCAAACAAGCTATGGATGCTTGGAAAAAATCTAGCAAGGCATAATAGCAAGCAATAACATAGACAAGGCAATGAACTAGTTGAAAAAAATACTTCAAAGAAATGTGGTCTCATGGTGATGGAATGCCATGACAAGAAAATTTCTATGGATTGTCATGACATTTCATCACCATGAGACCACATTTCTTTGAGGCATTTTTTCAAACAATTCACTACCTTGTCTATGCTACCACATTTTTCATACATGCTTACCAAAGCATTTTATCAAATAGTTCACTACCCTGCTGCTATGGCTAAAAGCCTAAAATGGGTGCTTCCAAACAAGCTAGATGGATTCTTGGAAAAAATCTATCAAAGCATAATAATAAGCAATAACATAGACAAGGCATTGAACTGTTCGAAAAAATGCCTCAAAGAAATATGGTCTCAATGTTATTTTCATGGCATTCCATCACCATGGGACCACATTTCTTTGAGGCATTTATTTCAAATAGGTCACTGCCTTGTCTATGCTACAAAAATTTTCATACATGTCTACCAAAGCATTTTATCAATCAATTCACTACCTTGCTACTAAATCTAAAATTATAAAACAGGTGCTTTCGAACAAGCTATGGATGCTTGGAAAAAATATATCAAAGTGTAATAGTAATAAATAGCATGATGCAGAGAAGGGAGACCTTCAATCAACTAAACATAAATCCAACTGATACACCAAGCCTTTGTTCCTCCAAACCCTATCAAGGGTGATTCTTCTCAAACTTCACTATTTGTCTTGTAGATTTGCAAACCCAACTTCTTCACCTTTTCTTGCAAAGCTTATTGCCAATAAAAAAGCCACTCACCTTTTCAGACACCCTTTTAAGCCTTCAAAATCGTATCACAAAAACACACCAGGTCACTTTTGACCAACACCAACGAAACAAGGCTACTACGCTATCCTAATTGGCCAATTAGGCCAAATTTTCAAAGAAACTATACTCCAAACTATCTAGCCATCCAAAATAACTATAGGCAGTCATTTTCCAAATCACAAAACCTCCAAATCCACAATCTTTAACCTAAGAACCACTCTTTTAAGCCCACTTTTATAAAGCCCTCTTTTTTGGCAAGTTTAGGGTGGGTTTGTTGAAAATCATATTCCCACAACTCATGAAACCTTGCCAATGCATAAAAAATGCTTAAAAGAACCTACAAATTCTTAAAAGTCCCTTACAAACTACTACCCCAAAGTATTTCAACCATTTCCACTCTTAAACCACTTAATTTCACTAAAACTCATCAAATTGCCAACCAGGGCATCACACCAAACAACTCAACTCACTTCCCCTGCTCCAAAAACCATGCAAATATGTTCCCTACCCATAATTATGCCATTCCACCAAGTTACAGTAGGATACAATGGGTGGACTGGTTAAAAATTCATTTTTACACACTCAACTACTTGCATTTGACAACTTTTTCACCAAGCAATAAATCACCACCACGGGAAAAGGTCACAGAGATAGAGAAAACTGAGAGAGGTTATTGTAGAGGGGCCTAACATGATCCCATAGGATTAGATGAGAAGTTTCTAAGAATCACTGTGTTCGAATACACGCATACTGAAGTTCATAGCCATCTTGCACTTTGGACTCTTAAGAGATTATGCTAGTTGAACATAACTTACATCGATTCTGCGTGTTTCAGTGTGAAAGAGGACAATTCCTAGCATAAAAATACCCACTCGGACACATTGGGATAGTCCATTTTGTCACATGAGTTGAAAAATAAAAGTTGCACCACTTTGCAACTTTCAACTACTTGCATTTGACAACTTTTTCCCCAAGCGAGAAATCACCACCAAGGGAAAAGGCCTCTGAGATAGTGAAAATCAAGAGAGGTTATTCTATAGGGGCTCAACATGATCCCATAGGCTTAGACAAGAATTTTATAAGCATTATGGTGTCTGAATATGAGAATGCTAAAGTTCGTAACCATTTTGCACTTTGGACTCTTAAGGGATTCTGTAGGTTGAATGTAGCTCAGAGCAATTCCACATGTTTTAGTGCAAAAGAGAACCATTCCTAGTGTAAAAATACCCACCTAGACATGTTGGGATAGTCCATCTGGTCACATGAGTTGTAGAACAAAATTTGCACCACTTTGCAACTTTCAACTACTTGCATTTGACAACTTTTTTCCCAAGAGAGAATTTGCCACCACAGGAAAAGGCCTCCAAGATAGCAAAAAATGAGAGAGGTTATTGTAGAGGGGCCCAACATGATCCAATAGGCTTAGATGAGAAGTTTATAAGCATCACGGTATTTGGATATGAGCATGCTGAAGTGTGCAGCCATTTTGCACTTTTGAGTCTTAAGGGATTTTGTTGGTTGAACGTAGCTCAGAGTGATTCCGCATGTTTCAGTGTGAAAGAGGACCATGCCTAGCATAAACATACCCACTTGGATGTGTTGGAATAGTCCATTTGATCATACAAGTTGCAGAATGAAAGTTGCACCACTTTGCAACTTTCAACTACTTGCATTTGACAACTTTCTCCCCGAGCGAGAATTTGCCACCACGGGAAAAAGCCTCTGAGATAGCAAAAACTGAGAGAGTTTATTGTGAAAATTCATTAACCACCCTCTAAAACCACCAAATCTACAACCTTTAGCCAAGGAACTGCTCATAAAGTGCACTTTTCACAAAATCTTCATATTTAGCAAATTTAGGGAGGGTTTATTGAAAGTCATATTCCCACACCTATCTCAACTTGCCAAAGCATCAAACATGCTCCAAATGAGTCAAGGTTGTTTGGGTTTTTTAAGTCCAATAAGGTCTATTATGACCATTCAAATGTAATTGGTGAAGTTTTAAGGTCTTATGTTTTCATTTTGTGGAAGTTGTAAATCATAGTGAAAATGTTGTCAAGTTTGATAAAAGTTGTCAAGATAGGTTGAATGTCATTTTTTCTAGTGTGAGATCATTTTTCTGGATTCAATAAGTTCTAGGTAGACCATATCTAATATTTTAGGATTCTAGGAGGGTCAAATTGTAAAATAATGCAAAATGAGCAAAAATGTTATCAACAAGAATATGCAAAAAAGTGTAATTTTGTATTCCAACGGCCATAACGAGTTTGAAAATTGGTTGGAGTCAATTTTAGGATTGTAGTTGGTGTTTTTCATGTTTGAAAAGGATTCTTATGTTCAATTTTGAGGTTGGAGAAACCAAGTTAGAAAGAAAAACAATAAAATCTTGTTATTCCCATGCCATTTTCTAAGTTTTTCTAGAATTTTTGAAGTTTATTGGTACTGTATGGTTCAATAGAGGGTGGTTGTGATTACTTCTTAATATAAAATAGTGGGTAGTAGAGTTAAATATTTCACAAACTTGGTTTGAATAAATTTCATTCAATTTTGTGTATTTAATAGGCATTTTACTAGAGGTTGGTCTATGAGCCCTATTTCAAGGGTTTGAGTGCATTTAAAATGGTGTTTTAGGCCTTCCACCCATTGTATGATGTTGTAACTTGGTGGATAGCATTATTTGAGATAGATAAAAAAAAATCATTATTTCTTGAGCATGGGAGGTCCAGATATTGATTTTTGGCATGATGCCCTAAGTGGCATTTGGGGTGTTTTTACATGAAAAAGTGAGGTTAGAGAGGGTAAAAGTGGGAAATGTTTGAGGGAAGCCATTTTTATTGTTCTTTTAAGCATGTTTAGGGTTATTCCAAAGTGTTTAAATTAGTTTTGAGGTCTGAGAAGGCGTGGAGCATAGTTTTCAATAAGCCCTAGGGTATATTGTGAAAAGTGAGGGCTTTAGTGTTTGGGGTGTTGCAAGGCATATCTTGCCCTAAAATTTGTGGATTAGGTGTTTCCTCTGGCAGGTGAGTGCTTCCCAATCAAGTTTTGGGTGAAAGGAAAAGTTTAAAACATATTATCTTTGTAAATCTAGCCTAATTGAGGCCTTGGACAACGTTGTTTTCAAGTTTTTAGCAAGTTGCTCCAAAGGAGTCTTAGGTGGAATTGAGGTATGTTAGAGATGACCTAGGTTGAATAAATTTCTATGAGGCATATGCTGCCCCTACCTTGTCAAATCTAAGGAATTGGAAAGCCAGTGAGCTCACTAGCTTGCCAAGCTCACTAGCTTGCTAATTTGGTAGGATTGACAAGGTAGGGGCAATAAAATATGCCTTTCTACAATTATATTATACATTATTTCATTCTTTGTCATAAATCCACATTCTTTTCCTTGAAGAAAAATTTAAATGTAAATCTTGAATAATTACAACTAATTTTAAATGTAATATACACATTTAATTGAGGCATATAATAAGGAATATACACATTTGCATGTATTAATTTCTCATAATTTTTGTATATCAAAAAATTAACTAAGTCAATAAAAAATATTACAATAGTGATGGAAGAACATCTTGAAAATCTTCCCATTTGTCAATACTTGTAGTAATACATGCAGGGAAACAATCCTCCCATTTGCAACCTAGATCATGAAATATATTGTACAAGAAGAAACAAAAGGAGCTACTGCCCAGTTTCTTTTCTCCAATCTACCTCAGCTGGCCCAATTATTTGCATTCCAAAATGCTTCAAAACATGTACATCACCTACTCCCAAGGAAACACATTGGTAGTAGCCTCTCTGTGGTTATGTACTCTCATAGGAATTTGGTCAAAAAAAAACTTACAAAAGCCTATCAATATTAGACATGGACTCACATAAAAATAATTAAAAGAGCAATAAATAAACAATGTCAATCATACACCTGATGATACCTACTACCACCTTCATGCATGCTAGATAAGCAGGTCGATTGAAGGTCCTACAATGGTGATATGGCCCATATTTCACTACTTTCTCATCTCTCGATGATCCTACGTATAAATTTCAAATATATCACTGACATAATTAACATAAAACATGTAGCATATAAGAATCCAATAAATCTATGAGATAGAAAAGAAAGAGAAGATTGACAACTAGAAAAAGCATCAGCAACCAATGTTTCTCATACCACTGAACACTTGCACCACCAATTGATGTTTTCCTTTTCTTAAACTTTGACAAACTTCAGTATTACCTACAGTCACAAAAGGATCAATGATAGTTGTAAATGCATATGACATAAAACACTAATAGGGAATATGGTGCAGAGCACATTGTCCTCCATTTTCTGAGTTCAGTCTAGTTAGGATGAATGAGTCAAGATGTCAAATAAGGTTTGAAAGTCATTTAATATGGTAAACTGACCCATTCCTCTCATTCTGGCCACTGTAACTTGAGGAATGGGTTTGCAACATCAATAAACTAGTGTGGGAATGTGGAATTTGTGTAGGGGAGGTCGAGTGTTCTGTTGGGCATGAAGCCCTAGAGTGAAAATTTGTGTTTTCGAAGTGAAATAGTAAGGTTTTGAGATAGTAAAGTGTGTAAAAAGGTTGGGAAGCATTATTTCTTGATGAATTAAGTTTGCGCAAAGGTATTTAGACCTATTTGATCTATTGGAAAGTTTTGGTGAGGGTTGGATGTGTGTTTTCAATAAGCCCTAGGTTATTTGGCTTAAAAGGAGGTTTTTGTGATTTGGTGCTTGGGTGAATGATTGTTTGAGGATAAATGGTGGATTTTTTGGTTTTCACACATGTAGAAGGCTGCCCGATTGAATTTTGAGTGAAAGGGAAAGATTAAAGTAGAGTCCCTTTGAAAAAGTGACCTAATTTGGTTGAAATTGAGTGGTTTGAGTGGGAAAATGATAGGAAACTTGGGGGAAAAAAAGATATTCTT
This sequence comes from Sequoiadendron giganteum, assembly GCA_007115665.2. Taxonomy (NCBI): domain Eukaryota; kingdom Viridiplantae; phylum Streptophyta; class Pinopsida; order Cupressales; family Cupressaceae; genus Sequoiadendron; species Sequoiadendron giganteum. The sequence continues at coordinate 757,907,385 of CM021100.1, forward strand.
TCCTTTTGAGTTTTTACAGGTATTTTATGAAGTGTTGGAGGTATTGGTTGGGTTAGGAAAGCCCTGAAAGATTATTTTTCAAGAAATGAGGGTATCATGGTAGGGTGGTTTGGAAACATGTCTCTACAAAGTAATTGTGGAATTTGGGGTTTTTTTGGCTGATGAGTGTTGCCCAATCAAAATTTGGGTGAAAATGAATTTTTAAGGTATAGGTCCTTTGGAAAAGTGACCTATTTGGGGGTTTAAAATGGTGAAAAATCCTGATTGCAAGGTGTTGGTCCAAAAGAGTGATATTCCCATTTGGAATATGTTTGGAATGAGCGTAATGGGTATTTGAAACCCTAAATAGTTTGTGTTTTTGTTAAGAGGGTCGATAGTTATGCCTTGGTTTTGGTGTCTGGACATGTACAAGGAAACTAGGTTGAAATAGTGAATAGTTGATGAAAAAGAGTTGTTAGGGAAAAATGTTGGTTTGAGTTGGATGAACTTGTGTTTGTAATTGGTTAACCTCCCTATTATTGATCAAAATACCACCTTGAAGGTGGTCAATAAAGAGCAGCATATAACCATCATTTTGCATATCTACATTAATGCAATTTTGCAAACCGTTATACAATCAAACTTAAATGCTTGAAAGAAAGCAATGATCAATAAAATTACTTTAAAAATTCAATGTGAATACTTACAAATCAATGGAGGGAACCATTCGGGCCTGCTCTACTCGTTATTGTGTCAAGTATTGCCTCATGGTCAGACTCATGCACTTTCCACAAGTTCTTGTTCGCAAGTCTGCCCTTATATTTGATCAAATGAACATTGGTGGTGATGATAAAATTCAAGTAGTGAAGAATCTTCTGATGCATGTCGAAGTCCTCAAACAACCAAAATGCAACATTCTTAACTAGGTACCTTTGAAGCCATGTTCTAGTAACAACCATCGAACTTGTAGGATATTCTACATTTTCTCCATCTATAACTGGGGCCCCCGATTTCTTTTTGGCCTTGATACAATGGCATAGGTAATAATTTGTACCCTCTTCATTGTATTCATCTGCAATCATCACATAAATGTGCCCTACATTGATATCTTCATCTTGTTAGATGTATTTACTGAACATCATAATAAAACCTATAAGTAAGATATATTACCTGGTTCTAGAGGGTCGGATACATGATCAAAGTCAATGGATGATTGCATCTTCATGATTTGTAGAGCTGTTGGGAGCTGATAAGTGTCAAGTGGGGTTAGACTTCTTACGGAACATTCATCAACCCACTCTGTTGACTCACAATCATTTCATGCTTGAAGTGTACATGCAAAAAAAAAAGCATGCCATCTTTCATGTATGGATAGTCCATGTACCCGCATTGGAGCTTCTAAAAGAGTGTAGCTCGCTCAATCCTATTAGTGTACAACAATCCTCATATTTTTCAATGTTAGTATCATAGATAATAAATGAAAAAATATACGAACTAAAGAATTACCTTCACTACCTAGACCCATTACACCATTGCACCACTGAACAATTGATCTTGCATATGTTAACTTACACTATCTATGTAATTTAACTCTTCTTGTGCTAGGGCTCTTTTGATACATGCACCTACTCCATTATGCTCCCCCTTTCCATTCCCGACCTCTGAGAAGTTCCACATATGTTGAACACCACTGATCCTATGCATCCTTCTCAACTAGTAAAACATCCTAGCATTATTGAATTGTGATGTACAATTATCTAACCATATGATATGTTGACTAAATGATATTCCCCTAATAGCCAAATCAACATAGAACATTTGAAAGCAACCTTGCAAAAACTCTGTAGAATATGTGTGATCATCACTAATGTAAAAGTGATACTCCCTCAATACTTTCCTATTTTCCTCTATACTATCATTTGCATGAATGAATTCTTTATGCACTAATATAGCAACCTGTGTGGATTTGTAGTACTATGATTGCACCTCATTCTGTGGTTGTAGTGTGTAGTTCTTAGTGAAGTCAACAATTGAAATGATATGACAAAGTGGAAATGTGTCCTTGCATAACTCAAACTGTGAGTCCAACCATTGTACTCTGTGTGTATGCCTTGCATACTCATAGACCACCTGATCACAGAAAATGCCCATAAATTGATACACTAGAATCTTATCACTGACCAATTCACACTTCTTTGCTTCTTAGAAAGACGATAAGGTAACTTAGAAAGACAATAAGCATTCTCAATTGCACAATTTTTTTCCTTTTTTAATTTATTAGAAAGGTAAATGGTATGAATGAATGGAAACTTGCATTAACAACTATGTCAACTCACTTGAATTTATCTAAGCACATGTGATGAAGGTAATTTTTTTATGGAACACAAAAATTAATGGAAACTTGCATTAACATTGATGAAAGCTAAAGGGTTATTCCAAATTAGTTGAAAATAAATTTTTTCCCACAACCATCACTAATAATGAGTTTGAATCTCTTATGTCATATTTTCCATTTTATATCTTGAAGCTCCTAAAAGTTAAACTTTTACATGCAGACATGCATCTTATTTGATTTTGAATTCTATGTGTAACAATGAAGATTAATAAAATCATCAAAAGAATGGTCTAAAAATTGTGAAAACAAAAAAAAAACTCAATATAAACATCTACCTAAAATGAAATAGAGTGAATTCCACTAGCCATGTTGGAAATGGACTACTATAAGCAATGCAAATAGAATTCATAAGAAAATTTGTGTTAAGTAAATGTCATGTTTTTGATTTTTTTTTCTTCAAACTCATAAAAATTAAACTGTTTTATGCAACTCCCATCTAATTCAATGTTGAATTCTATGTCCAATTTTTATGATTAATAAAATCATTAAAGAAATTTAGTTTATATTATTAAAAAAAAATGAATATACTAAATGTAAACATTTCAATATTATCAAAATGAATATACTACCTGAGATAATGTAAAATGATGTAGAAACTTCAAAATGTCTTCTTCTACTTTGTCTAACATGCAGATCAGTGGTAAAAAGGTGATGGATCAAGCATAGATTGGTACAACATGAAGTCAACTGCATAAAAAAAGGTGTTTCTGAATTTGATAAAGTGTTAAGCCAAACAAATACAAAAGCATGTGGGCCTAAATCATGCGGTCAACCCCTATTTTACCATTTCAAGGTAAAACACATTTGGTGCTTGCCAAATTTGGTGAGCGCTAAATGTGTTGTTTTGAAATCTTCACCTTCCATAGAGACAACATGAGTGACACTTGAGATAGAGAGAGAGGTGATAGGAGTGAGAGAGATTAGTCTAGGTAGTCTGGTAGCGACTGATACCTAAGAGCGATAGAGACTTGAGAGGGGTAGAGAGTTATCCAATTATAGTCGGGGGAAATACCTGACAACAGGAGAGGGGTTGGGAGGGATGAGACCCGAGAGATACAAAAATACCAAAGGGAGAGAGGGAGGGAGTGTGGGAGAAGGGTTTGGAGTGAAATATATTTTTCTAGGTAGGGTGAGAGGTAAGTGAGACCTGACAGAGAGGGACTGTGAGAGAGGGTGTTGGAGTGACACATATTAGTCTAGGTAGCATGGAAGGGAGTGAGACCCGAGAGATAGAGAGACTTGAGAGGGAGAGATTTATTCAGTTATGGTGGGGGGGAAGACTTGAGAGAGGGAGTGGGAGATACCCTAGAACCTCTACTCTCTACCCTCTACCCTCAACCCTTAAACCCTAAAATCCTCAACCCTCTACCCTTAACCCTTCAACCCTCTACCCTTAAACTATAAATCCTAAGCCCTAAACCCTAATCCCTCAAACCTTAAACCCTTAAATACTCAACCCTAAACCCTCAACCCTCAAACCCTAAACCCTTGAACCCTTTACCCTCAACCCTATACCCTCTACCCTAAAACCTAATCCCTCAACCCTTGAACACTCAACACTGAACACTCAACCCTAAGCCCTCAACCCTCTTTCTCTCTCTCACTCCCTCCCACTCTCTCTCAATTTTATCCCTCCTACTTGAGAGAGGGGGAGAGAGAGGGAGGGAGAGATAATTTAGAGAGGGAGTGGGAGATAGAGGGATGAGAGAGAGATGGAGGGAGTGAGAGTGAGATACTTGAGAGAGAGAGAGGTAGAGGGGGTGGGCGGTAGAGACCAAAGAGAGAGAGCGGGAGAGAGATAGAGGAAGTGAGACAAAGAGAGAGGGAGGGAGATAGAGGGAGTGAGAGAGAGAGATGGTGTGGGAGAGAGATAGAGCAAGTGAGTGAGAGAGAAAGAGAGACCTGGCAAAGGGAGAGGGGGTAGGAGGGAGAGACTTGAGAGAGATAGAGGGAGGGAGAGGGGGTGGGAGGGAGATACCTGAGAGAGAGGAGATGGAGAGAGTGGGATAGAGATAGAGGCATGAGAGAGAGGACCTGAGAGAGAGAGGAGAGGTGGTGGGGAAGGAGATCTACTAGGAGAGATAGAGGGAGTGAGAGAGGGAGGGAGTGGAAGAGAGATAAAGGGAGTGACTTTGAGAGGAGAGGAGGTAGGAGGGGGAGACTTGACAAAGAGAGAGAGGGAGAGGGGGTAGGATGAAGATAATTAAGAGAGATGTAGAGGGGGTGGGAGGGAGAGACCAAAGAGAGAGAGACACAGTGGGAGAGAGATAGAGGGAGTGAGAGAGAGAGAGAAGGAGTGGGAGAGAGAGAGGGAGAGACATAGAGACAAAGAGAGAGAGAGAGAGAGAGAAATCCCTCAACCCTTAAACCCTAAAAAATTAAACCTTAAACCCCTAAAACCTCTACCCTCTACCCTCTACCCTTAACCCTCTACCCTCACCCTTAAATCGTAAACCCTGAACCCTAGACCCTTAAACCCTAAACCCTAAACCCCTAAAGCCTCTACCCTCTACCCTTAACCCTCTACCCTCTACCCTTAACACTCTAACCTCTACCCTTAAACCCTAAACCCTAAACCCTAAACCCTTAAACCCTAAACCCTAAACCTCCCTAAACCTCTACCCCTCTACCCTCTACCCTTAACCCTCTACCCTCAAACTATAAAACCTAAACCCTAAACCCTAAACCCTAAACCCTCTACCCTCTACCCTCAACCCTCAACCCTCAACCCTCAACCCTTAAACCCTTAAACCCTCAACCCTCAACCCTCAACACTCAACCCTTAACCAAGTTAAACCCTAAACCCTTAAACTATCTACCCTCCACCCTTAAACCCAATACCCTCTACCCTTAACCCTTAAGCCCTTTTAAACCCAACTAAACTCTCTACACTAATCCCTCAACCCTCAACCCTTAATCCCTCAACCGTTAAACCCTAAAACCTCAACCTTCAACCCTCAACCCTTAAACTATAAACCCTAAAACCTAAACCCTAAACCCTAAACCCTAAACCCTTAACCCTTAACCCTTAAACCCTCTACTATCTACCCTAAACCGTTAAAACCCTTTACCCTTAAACCATATACCCTATACCCTTAACCCTAAACCCCTAAACCCTCTACCCTCTACCCTTAACCCTCTACCCTCAACACCCCCTTCTCTCTCTCAACCCTACACCGTCTACCCTTAAATCGTAAATCATAATCCCTAAACCCTAAACCCTCTACCCTTAACCCTTAATCCACAAACCCTAAACCCTAAACCCTCTACCCTCTACCCTCAACCCTCAACCCTCTACCCTTAACTAGGTTAAACCCTAAACCCTTAAACCCTCTACCCTCAACCCTTAATCCGCAAACCCTAAACCCTAAACCCTCTACCCTCTACCCTCAACCCTCAACCCTCTACCCTTAACTAGGTTAAACCCTAAACCCTTAAACCCTCTACCCTCTACCCTCAACCCTCAACCCTTAAACCCTAAAACCCTCAACCCTCAACCCTCGAACCTTAACCAGGTTAAAACCTAAAACCTTAAACCCTAAACCCTTAAACTATCTACCCTCTACCCTCAACCCTTAAACCATTTTAAACCCAACTAAACTCTCTATGCTAATCCCTCAACCCTCAACCCTGAATCCCTCAACCCTTAAAACCTAAACCCTAAACCCTCAACCCTCAACCCTTAAATTATGAACCCTAAACCGTAAACCATGTAACCTATACCCTTAACCCTTAAACCCTCTACCATCTACCCTAAACCCTTAAACCGTATACCATATACCCTTAACCCTTAAACCCTAAACCCTAAACCCCTAAACCCTCTACCGTCTACCCTCAACCCCCCTCTCTCTCTCTCAACCCTACACCATCTACCCTTAAACCATAAATCATAATCCCTAAACCCTAAACCCTCTACTTGAGAGAGAGAGAGGAAGAGGTTGTGGGAGGGAGATACTTGAGAGTGAGGGAGAGGGAGAGAGATAGAGGGAGTGAGAGAGGGAGGGAGTGGAAGAGAGATAGATGGAGTGATTGTGAGAGGGAGAGGGGGTAGGAGGGGGAGACTTGACAAAGAGAGAGAGGGAGAGGGGGTAGGACAAAGACACTTGAGAGAGAGAGAGGGAGAGGGGGTGGGAGGGAGAGACCTAAGAGAGAGGGAGAGAGACAGAACGGGAGAGAGATAGGAGGAGTGAGAGAGAGAGGGGGGTAGGAGGAGAGACTTGAGAGAGAGAGAGAGGGAGGGAGAGGGGGTGTGAGGGAGAAACCTAAGAGGGAGGGAGAGGGAGAGAGGGTGGGAGGGAGACACCAGAGAGAGAAGGAGAGGGAGAAAAAGTGGAAGAGAGGGGGTTGGAGGGAGAGACCTAAGAGAGTAGGAGAGAGGGGGAGTGGGAGATAGAGGGATGGGAGAGATACAATAAGTGAGAGAGAGACTTGAGAGATGGAGAGGGGGTGGCAGGGAGAGCGAGTACTTGTGGGAGAGGGAGTACTTGGGATAGAGGGGTGGGAGAGAGATGGAGGGAGTGAGAGAGAGATAAAGAGAGGTGGTGGGGGGAGATACCTAAGAGAGAGGCAGAGAGAGAGTGGGAAGGGGTGGGGATGGGAGGGAGATACCTAAGAGAGAGGGAGAGAGATAGAGGGAGTGAGAGAGAGAGAGGATGTAGGAGAGAGATAGAGGGAGTGAGTTAGAGAGACAATGAGAGACCTGACAGAGGGTGAGGGGGTAGGAGGGAGAGACTTGAGAGAGAGAGGGAGGGAGATGGGGTGGGAGGGAGAGACTTGAGAGAGAGGGATAGGGAGAGAGATGGAGGGTGTGTGAGAGAGAGGGAGAGGTGGTGGGAGGGAGATACTTGAGAGAGATGGAGAGGTAAAGGGAGGCATATAGAGGGAGTGTGAGAGGGAGGGAGTCAAAGAGATATAGAGGGAGTGACTATGAGAGGGAGAGGGGGTAGGAGGGGGAGACTTGACAAAGAGAGGGAGAGGGGGTGGGATGAAGATACTTGAGAGAGAGAGAGGGGGATGGGGTGCGAGGGAGAGAGATAGAGTGGGAGAGAGTGTGGGAGAGATAGAGGGAGTGAGAGAGAGGGAGTGGGAGAGAGAGGGAGTGTGTGTTTGTGAGAGAGAGAAGGGATGGAGATACCTGAGAGAGAGTGTGAGAGAGAGAGGGAGGGAGATAGAGTGAGTGAGAGAGAGGGAATGAGAGAGATAAAGGGAGTGAGTGAGAGACCTAAGAGATGGAGAGGGGGTAGGAAGGAGAGACTTGAGAGAGAGACAAAGAGAGAAAGATAATGACCTAAGAGAGGGAGATGGAGTAAGAGAGATAAAAAGACAAAAGGGGGAGAGAGAGAGGGAGAGTGAGAAAGAGTTTGGAGTGAGATAGATTTATTTAGGTACCTAGGTGGGAGGGTAAGATACCTGAGAGAGGGGATTGGACTGAGAGAGAGTAGTCTAGGTCACATGGGAGGGAGTGAGAATTTAGAGAGAGAGAGAGACTTCAGAGGGATAAAGAGTTATCCAATTAGGGTAACGAGTTAGAGAGTGTATGAAAGGTAAAACCTCAACTATCTATCTACGATCATAAGCTATGCACTCTAAGCATTATCAAAGTTTTCAACCAAAGAGGGGAAATTGAAGTTTTTTTCAAAGTAGGTCATTTGGCGAGCACCAAATTTGGTGCTTGCCAAATGACCTACTTTGGACATGTTAATTGATAGAATTTTCCAAATTTCATCATATTTTTATCTATGCTCCCCGTCTCATTTGCACATCTTTCAATGCAAGTTTATTAAAAAAATCATGATAGCATTAACCTCTCTCTTATCTATCTAAATATATAATTCTTTTTTCATTTTGATTTAGTCAAGGTTTTGATCCATGGCTCCTATTGTAAATGCCTCTGGTTTTGGTCAAAAACCAACATGTGCTAGTTTCAGGATAGATTTTTACTCGTTCATCGAAATGTGATACAAATTACATTTTTTGAAACTAGATTCCATTCTACACATGATGAAAAAAATCAATTTTTGATTAGTTTTAAAAAATTTAGGGGGGAGCATGCTCAAATTTTAGCTTTTTAGGATGTGTCCACTTTGAAAATTCATAAAATATTATATATTCATTAAAAACATTATCTGAAAGAACAAAGATAAACTACATGGTGTTCGCTAATTTCTCATCGTTGGGATTTTTGAAATTCTAAAAAAAAATTAGTCAAAAAGGGGGCAGCCCTCAGGTGCTATGTTATTTTTTTGATAAAATCAGGACTTGTTTTTGCCCCCCTTTTTTGAGACCCTTAATCTTTATTAATTTCAAAAAAACAAATAGTAGTTAGAAACTAGACTCAGAGCACTTCAACTTTTGTTCTTGCTTCATTTTGAAATTTTTGAGCATAACTATCTTCATTTTCTCGTGCAAACCGGATTTTGCTGATTTCAGAAAAAAAGTAGCATCATAAGAGCCAAAATTGTGTCACAGATCCATGCACTTACCCATGTATCAAAATTCAATTTTATTTTTTTTGTTGGATCAAAGACTTCAATATCTAGTGAATTGACAGTTTTCAAAAAAAAAATTATAATTTGCTATTTTTCAACATGTGCAGAACAAAGAGCTTGATTTTCGATGAAAACCCTACATTCACAAGAAATAAAAAGTAAATATATTAATCAGTTTAAATTAATTTAAAATTATAATTTTTAGGAAGCTTATAATATGGACTACATACTTTAAAAAATAAATTTTGAATGAATTCATTTGATCCCCCAAAAGTTAAATCAAAAGTGGTATTTTATCAGCATTTTGATAGGTGTAAAGGAGACTCTATTATAGGTATGGTTTAAAACTACTGAGGTTCTATCCAAGGGGGTTTGATCTAAGGTGGTTTGACCAAATCCTCTTCAATTGGAATCCTTTAAATAAAAAATTTCAAGGGTTAAATCATTATATTTTCTAAAAATATGTGATTTCAACAAAAATCGGGATCTACCAAAAATTGTAAACCAGTATTGTGGTAGCACCCCCATGCACTTTTTTTAGATTTCTCTCTAGGTAAATTTTATTCATTTTTTGGTGTTTTCACACTCTAGTGAATTACTTGGATGTTTTAGCTCCTCGAAACTTGTTTTTTACGTGGGATGAATTGTTTTTTGTCGTTCTTTATGTATTTCCAGTATTCTTTCCTATTTGGGCATTGTAGACATCTTTTTCATGCACATTCTCTTTTGTAGATGCACTGAGATAAAGTGCCATTCTAGTGTATACTTTTTGGGGATTTTACACATCTTGTTGTACCTTTTGTACTCGCACTATGATATAAAGCACCATGGGGGCTTGATGTTTTCCTTTGGTTTGCCATCACACCTTTGTCAAGTGAGTGTCCCTCCCAGAACAACAATGAATCCTAGTGATTCTTGCCTCATGCGTGTGTGCCTTAGTTTGCACACCCTTTATTTACAAGTTATTTCTCCTACATGCACTTCTTGGTTTTACATATTTTTAGTGTACTTGTCATCGCCCTCCCTTTTCAACATTATGGGGGGTTTCTACTGTTGGTGCTAACGCTTCCTTAGTTTCGTATTTGAGTGATCTATGTATCTAGTTCTTGTTCCTATGTACTTTCAAATGCAACATACATTAGTGGCTAGTTACTCATGCATTTCGATGAGATGGATAATTTACCATATGGACACTCTTACATTCTTATTTCTAGAGGAAATGTTCCATTTTCATTTGATCTAAGACTATTGGTACCTGTATTTTTAACTTGTATATCTTGGATGTTGAGTAGTGTCATTAGGGTAACTCATATAGATACATGTCCCATTTGTATCTTCAAGTTCTAGATGTTTACCTTTGTTTTCCATATAATTTGAGTAGCATTGTTCGGGACACTCATTCTGATTATTGTCTCTCTTGATCAATGTTCTTTAGACTATTGGTACTTGTATTTTGACTTGCATATTGTATGTTGAGTAGTATCATTGGGGTCACTCATGCAAATTCATGTACCATTTGTTGGAAAAGGTGCCTCAAATTATTGGTTTGAATCTCTGTAAAAAACTTGGAAAATTATCTCTTTTTCATGCCTTTACCTCTATACCGCTGGAGGCTTTCGGGGATGGCACGGTTGAGCAGTTTACCACTTTATCGTGAGACACTTTTTTTAGTTTGGAAGTTGGGTGGCGTTACCGCCATACTACAGAGTCATTCTTCTTAGCTGGCGATAGAATGGTGGTCTAAGTGGTTAGTTTAGATGTTTACCTCCCTACCATGAGGGTTGCTTGAAGATGGCGTGGTGGCCACGGTGAATGAAAACAATCAGCGAAGAACTCTTACCACCATACTGTGATGGCCTTTTGGCCATGTCGCAGTGGCACGATAAGCCATGGCGATTAAGTGCTTTGCTTACCTCCTTACCGTGGAGGTCTCGTGGTCGGGGCATGGTAGAACAGTGAGCTTGATGGTCGGCACAGGCAGTTACCACCATATCACAGAGGGTTAATGTGAGCTCAGTGGTGGCATGGTGAAGGTAGCAGAGGGGTGGTCAAGGGCCTACCGCCATATTGTGATGGTCCCTTTGCTTTGTTGCGATGGTGCGATATGACTACCGCTAGATCGCAGAGGCTGAGTATGAGCTGAGTAGTAGTGCAATACACCGCACTATTGTGAGGGCTATTTGGTAGGCTTGCGGTGGCGCGGTAAGAGGAGTTCGGTGTTTGTTTGACCAGTTTGACTCGACTTGAAGTGGTGAAAAAATGGCAAGGTGACACGTGGCACGTTTTCATTGATCAACAACTAATTGGCTGAATGTTTGAGAGTGGTATGTGCATTAACTATGAGATCGGTTTCGGCGGTTAATAGAATCCAATTATGGCAAGAAGAATTTAATGCCTAGGCAGCTCGATGCATGATTGTAGGGCAGTCATTCGGTTAGAGATCAGATACGTCTGTCAAACAAAGGTGTATTTAAATACACTCGATTAGTTGGTTGATTCAATAATGCAGGTAAGACTTGTAACAATCGAGAGATTGATATAGTCACTAAGGTGATGGTGAGAATATAGATTCATACTATGCTGAAAAGCATTGTAACAGTGAGTGTAGAAAAACACAAGGTTTGCTGCTATGAGCTAATATTAGAGAGAGAAGTATGTAAACTTTGTATGTAATCTTTTACTATAATACAAAGTCATTGCTCTTGGTCTGGTGGGTTTTTTCCCAAAAGGGTTTTCCCACATAAATCTGGTGTTATCTTTGTGTGTATGTTTTTAGTTTCTGTTACTCTTGTTATCCTGTATTTGTTTCATCTTAGTTATTTAAGAAGTTTTTAAACTAGTATTTGCACTTCCTTGTTAGAAAGGTTAGTTTTATGTGCTAATATTGTTCTAGTGGGAGTTTTGCAAAGTTAGAACCTAGTTCTGTTTGAGATGGCGAGTACACCAGGTAGAGTAGAGATTGAAAAACTCAATGGCGACAACTTTGAGTTGTGGAAACTCAAAATGGAAGACTTGCTTTTGGATAGAGACCTCTGGATTGTTGTGTCTGGAACTATGCCACAAGGTATGAAGCAAGAAGATTGGGACCTTGCAGATAGAAAAGCTAGAGGCTTGATAAGACTTAGTCTGGTTGATTTCGTACTCCTGAATGTCCATGAGGAGAAGATTGCAACTTCGTTATGGAAGAAGCTTGGTGACTTTTATCAGGGAAAGTCTCTAGTAAATAAGTTATTCCTAAGGAAGACGTTGTACTCCTTGAAGATGGAAGAAGGTGCATTTGTGGCAGACCATCTGAACTCATTTAATATGAGTGTTGCTCAGTTGGTGTCTATGGGTGTGAAGATAGAGGAGGAGGAGGATTGCATGCTCTTGTTATTTTCATTACCTGACACTTGGGATCATCTTGTAATGGCTATTGGAAGTACAACCACTAATTTCAAGATGGAAGACATTGTTGCCTCATTATTGTCTAAAGAGATGTGGAGGAAGTCTTCAAAGATAGCCAAATAGACCCTTGCTATTTGAGGTAGATCGAAGGAGAAAGGAAAGAAGAAGGACAAGATGTCTGAATCTAAATCTGAAAGGAGATCAAAGTCTCCTAGTAAAAAGTCCAAGGTGAAATGCTGGAATTGTGGGCAGCTTTGTCATATCCGAAAGGATTGTAAGGAGAAGAAGAATAATAATAATAATGCTTCAAATAATGACTCTTCTCAAGTGATGCAGATGCTTTCATTGCGGCCTTGGCAACTCAGGCATCAGATGATGTCTGGCTGGTTGACTTAGGTGCATCTTTTCACATGACGTCTCATAGAGAGTGGTTTATTAAGTATGAAAAGTATGATGGTGGAAAGGTGTACCTAGAAAGTGATTCAACACTGGAGATTGTTGGATGTGAAAGAGTCAAAATACAATTCCCTGATGGAAGAATCAAAGGGATTGGTGATGTACTACACATACCAGGTTTGGCTCATAACTTACTTTCTGTCAGTAAATTGAATGATGTTGGTGTGAAAGTTTCTTTCTCAAGTAAAGGATGTAAGATGGCTAGAGGTGCAATGGTGCTGGCTAAGGGTGTACGTACTAGCACTTTAAACAAGCTGGATGCACGTCCTATTCAATGTAACAACTTCTCTATAAAGTCAAGAAAATCTATTCCTCTAGAGAAGAATGATGAAGCTCATTTGGGTGCAAATTCCTTGGAGGTGAAACTCCCAGCTGAGAAAACCATGTTGTGGCATCATAGACTCGGTCACATAGGTGAGAAAGGTTTAAAAACCTTGAAAAATAAAAATCTTGTTGAAGGGCTTATTGATTGTAACCTTGAGTTCAATTTTTGCGAACATTGTATTTATGGAAAGCAACACCGTGTTTCATTTAATTTGAGTCCTCATAAATATTTTGGTGTACTAGATTATGTTCATTCTGATGTTTTTGGTCCAGTGAATGTTCCTTCGTTATTGAAGTCTAGATATTATGTTTCTTTTATTGATGACTATTCGAGAAGGGAATTTATATACTTTCTTAAGAGTAAATCAGAAGTGTTCAGTCAGTTTAAAGAATTTAAAACTTTGGTAGAGAATCAGACTAGAAAGAAAATTAAATGCTTGAGGATAAATAATGGCGGTGAGTTTTGTTCTGCAGATTTTGAAAGATACTGTAAAGACCATGGGATTAAAAGGCATAAAATTATGCCTTATACTCCACAACAGAATGGAGTTATTGAAAGGTTGAACAAAAATTTAAAGGAGAGAGTGAGAAGTATGTTGAGCTGTGTTGGTTTGGAGTAGAAGTTTTGGGCTGAGGCTATGGCTACAACATGTTACCTGGTAAATTGTTCACCTTGTTCTGTTCTTGTTGAAAAAACACCTTTGGAAGCTTGGTTTGGTAAGAAGCCCTCTCTAAGACATATTTGTATCTTTGGCTATGAGGCATATGCATATGTGCCAAATGAGAAAAGATCAAAGTTGGAGAACAAGGCTATTAAATGTATCTTCATCGGCTATGGCATTTGTGTGAAAGCATACAAGCTTTGGAATCCCGATAGTGAGAAGGTTTTGTACAATAGAAGTGTAATATTTTGTGAGCTGAAAATTTCAAAAGCTAATCCACAGTTAGAGATAGATCAAAGAGAAAAGATGAATGATGTAGCTGAAATTCCTCAAACTCCAAAAAAGAGGAACTGCATAGTGTACCTAAAACTGAGGAGAGTTCAAGAAGCTTTGAGAGTTCTGAAGATGAAGAACCACAACCTCAGCCAGTAAGAAGGTCCACATGTAAAAGACGACAGCCTGATAGGTATGGTTTCTTTATGTTGGATTCAAACTATGCCTATGCTTTGATTACTAGCATTGATGAGCCTAGGACTGTAAAAGAGGCAATTAACATGTCTAATTCAAGTTCCTGGTTGGAAGCCATGAATGAAGAAATGGAATCATTGAAGAAGAATGAAACCTGGGATTTGGTACCTTTTCCTGAAGGGCAAAAGCCTATTGGCTATAAATGGGTATTTAAGAAAAAGACTGGTCTAGATGGCAGCATTGGAAAATATAAGGCAAGGTTGGTTGCAAAGGGATTTTCCCAAATAGAGGGAATTGATTATGGAGAAATTTTTTCCCTTGTAGCAAAGCTGATGTCTATCAGATTTCTTTTGTCAGTGGTAGTAGCGTATGAATTAGAGATTGAGCAGATGGATGTGAAGACAACGTTTCTTCATGGAGAGATGGAAGAAGAGATTTACATGTCCCAACCTGAGCACTTCGTTGAAATAGGTAAAAAAAGTCTGATCTGCAAATTAAAGAAATCTTTGTATGGTTTGAAGCAGTCTCCTAGAATGTGGTACCAAAATTTTGACACCTTTGTGTTGTCTATGGAATTTGTGAGATCAAAATCTGATCATTGTGTGTATTACAAATCTGAAAATGATCGTGTACTTATTATTACTTTGTATGTGGATGTTATGTTGTTCATAGGAAATAGTAAGTCTATGATTTTTGATCTTAAATCTCAGTTGTCTGCAAAGTTCAAAATGAAAGATCTAGGTCTAGCAAGGTATATTCTGGGGATGGAAATTACTAGGGACAAAACGAGTAGAAATATTTGGGTTAGCCAGAGTAAGTATGTTAATATTGTTTTGGAGAGATTCAGTATGAATGATTGCAAGCAACTAGTTGTTCCAGTCTTGCAGGGAACGAAGCTATCTGTTGAAGACTGTCCAAAATCTACCATTGAGATGGAGGACATGACTAGGGTGCCCTATGCAAGTCTTGTTGGTAGTTTAATGTATGCAATGGTCTATACAAGGCCAGACATTGCCCAAGAAGTGGGAGTTCTTAGCCGTTTTATGGAATATATGGGAAGGACACATTGGGATGATGTGAAGAGAGTGTTCATATATTTGAGAGGTACTTCAGAATATGCTCTGTGTTACTATGGCAACTTGCTTGCATCACAGAGAACTCTCAAAATTTGTGGATATGTGGATTCTGATTGGGTAGGGGACATTGACAGCAAGAGATACACCAGTGGATATACTTTCATGTTAAATGGTGGTGAAGTCAGTTGGATGAGTAAGCGATAGGCTATAGTCACTTTTTCCACTATAGAGGCAAAATACATGGCAGCAACACACGCCTACAAAGAATCTGTTTGGATAATTCATTTGTGTTTTGATATTGGTTTTAATGTAGGACAAATTATAATTTTTTGTGACAATCAAAGTGCCATTTGTTTGGCGAAGAACCCTACTTTCCATGCCAGGATGAAGCACATCGATGTGTAGTATCACTTCATGAGGGACATGGTGGAGGATGGAAAGGTCTATTTAGAAAAGGTTGACACTTTGAAGAATGTTATAGATGCATTAACAAAGCTAGTGATCGCAGACAAGTTCAGATGGTACACAAATTCGATGGGCCTTGGGGCCTATGATCGCCAGTAAATTTGAAGTCTAGAGAAGCCAATAAATCTTCATCGAGTGGGAGCTTGTTGAAAAAGGTTCCTCAAATTACTGGCTTGAATCTCTGTAAAAGACTTGGTTAATTATCTCTTTTTCATGCCTTTACCTCTATATTGCTGGAGGCCTTCAGGGATGGCACAGTTGAGCAGTTTATCGCTTTACTGCGAGGTACTTTGTTCAATTCGGTGGTTGGGCGATGTTATTGCCATACCACTAAGTCATTCCTCTTAGCTGGCGGTAGTGCGGTGGTCTGAATGGTTAGTTTAGATGTTTACCTCCCTACCATGGGGGTTGCTTGAAGCTGGTGTGGTGGCCATGGTGAACGAAAACAGTCAGCGAAGAATGCTTACTGCCATACCGCGATGGCCTTTTGGCCATGTCGTGGTGGCTCAATAAGCCATGGCGATTAAGTGAGTTGCTTACCTCCTTATCGCAGAGGTCTAGTGGTCGGGGTGTGGTAGCACAGTGAGCTCGATGGTCGGCACAGGCAGTTACCGCAATACTGTGGAGGGTTGATTTGAGCTTAGCAGTGGCACAGTGAAGGTGGCAGATGGGTGGTCAAGGGCCTACCGCCATACCACGATGGTCCCTTTGCTTTGTTGTGGTGGTGCAGTATGACTACCGCCAGACCGTGGAGGCTGAGTATGAGCTGAGCAGTAGCGTGGTACACCATACTACCGCGAGGGATGTTTGGTAGGCCTATAGTGGTGCGGTAAGAGGAGTTTGGTGTTTGTTTGATTGGTCTGACTTGATTGGAAGCAGTGAACAAATGGAAAGGTGGCGCGTGGTGCATTTTCATTGATCAACAACTAATTGGATGAATGTTTGAAAGTGGTATGTGCATTAACTATGAGATTGGTTTCGACGGTTGACAAAATTCAATTATGGCAAGAAGAATTTAATGCCTGGGCAGCTCGATGCATGATTGTAGGGCGGTTGATCAGTCGAAGATCAGATACATCTGTCAGATAGAGGTGTAATTAAATACACTCGACTGGCTGGTTGATTCAATAATGTAGGTAAGACTTGTAATAGTCGAGAGATTGATATAGTCACTAAGGTGATGGTGAGAATATAGATTCATAGTATGTTGAAAATCATTGTAACAGTGAGTGTAGAAAAACATAAGGTCTGCTGATGTGAGCTAATATTATGAGAGAAGTCTATAAACTTTGTATGTAATACAAAGTGATTGCTCTTGGTCTAGTGGGTTTTTTCCCGAAAGGGTTTTCCCACATAAATCAGGTGTTATCTTTGTGTGTATGTTTTTAGTTTCTATTACTCTTGTTATCCTATATTTGTTTCATCATATTTTTTTAAGAAGTTTTTTAAACTATTCTTTGCACTTCTCCTCTATGGTTTTAGTGTTAGGAAAGCGTTTCCGCACCATTTGCTTTCCTTTGACCTTTTGTATCTTAAAATTCTAGATGTTACCTTTGTTTTCCATCTAATTTGAGTAGTTTTGTTGGGGGCACTCATGCATATTTCATCTTCTTGATCTTGACATTTGTATCTTTGAGTTATAGACTTTTTTCCTTTGTTTTCCATCTAATTCGAGTAGTGTCATTGGGAAATCTCATGTATTTTCTTGTATCTTGATCCCAATAATCATTTTTTTTAGAGGAGGTTCTTCATTTCAACACCACATCAATCATCATTTGACAACAACCTACAAATTCTTCATCCTTCAATGATTTTTTATGTGTTCCCCTCTTTTTTGAGGCATTGTTTTGGCTAAAGGCTTCTTAGTCCTTCACCTTGTTTGAAATACTTTTCATTCCTTCATTCACTTTTCTCTCTTTTGGAGAGGAGGTTTTCCCTTTTGGTTTTCTCCTTTTCTCCAGTTGTGAGAGATTAGATTGTTTGTACATGGGTACCTCACTAGGCCTTATTTGTTGGGACCCATCTTGCACTCTCTTTTTAGGGTTTTCATCTCCTCCCCAAGTTCATATTAAGGGGGGTGTTAGATTAATCATGCATAAGCTAATAATTAATTAATTATTAGTCTAATTTATTCTCATACACTTAAGCTAAAATTAGGAGTGATTTACTATGTAAACTAGAGAGCTATTATTAGATCATTTTGTCTCATTGCATGAGATGTTGACACTTGTCATGATTTGATCCCTTTCTCATTTAGGGTTGCTCTTATATAGCACTAAACCCTCATTATATTATCATGCCTTTGATAGGATTCTCAACCTTTGAGGACTTTTTTTTCCTTAAAGATTCTTGAGGTTCATTTTGTAGTGTTTTCTTGTTGAGGAATATTGCATATATTGTTTGCAAATATCTTGCATGGAAGGTGTCTTTGTTCAATGTTTGATCCATTCGTTCATGTTTTTCACAATTCTAACACAAAATAATCATAGAATTTTAATGCTATTGTTTATTTTAATTTGTATTATTTTATTTTCCAAGTCATTTTCTCTTTCTCAGTTATGTTTTTCTATTCAATTTTTAGGTTTATTATTGCATTTCTCATATTTTGTAGTTCAAATTGAAGGTCCATAGAAGTATCAAAGTGTGAACTTAAATATTTGAATAATTATGTTATTGCAAAGTTTGATATTGTTGATAAAAAATATATGTAATTCAAGTTAATATTGTGTTAGGATCAATTGATTACCTTTTGTTTCATCAAGTACATTTGTGCATGGTTTTAGGCACTACATCAATTTGATTTGGGCATCATATCCTCCTCAAAAAACTTCATATTGATCATAATATTATGTTAGAGTCTATTGTGATAATATTTAGCATCCGATATAAGTCCCAACAAAATAGACATGAAGGTAAGGCAGTCTTAAATTACCTAGTCTTCCTCTACTTGTGATGTTGTGACAATTTTTAATATAGATTATGGTTGTTCATTCAATAAGACTTTTCCAAAAAATGGAGTTTGTTTTAATATAAATGATGCAATTGGAACATGATAATTATAGTGGTCTTCTCTCTTGCTACATAGGTTGATTCAAAGCTAAACATTATGGGATATGACAATGAAATTGCCACAATAGCTAAATCGACAAAGGAATTCAAGATTGTTCAAGTATTATCTTTTTCTATAAATGTAGGAATTTAATTATTTATGTGTCATAATACATTCTAATAATAAAATATGTCTGAAAACTTATAAATCTCAAAAATAAATTGATCAAAACTCTTTATATTTTTAGTATTATTCTAAAGAGAGATTTTATGTAACAAAAATATTCATTTCTTATTTTTGATTTATCAAACTCTGATAATTTTTTACTTATTTCCTCTTCCCTCACCTATCTCTTCCAAGATTGGGTGTAAGCCCTATCTTAAGTGTTCATCTATAATGAACCCCAACTATTTTTTCATAAAAAAACACTTTTTTAAAAAAAAAGAGGAATTAAATATGAGGGTATAATTGCATAACAACTTAGTAACTTAACATATCAATCAATTTCCATATCAAGGTAAATAATAATGTGCATAATTTTTTATTAACAATAAAAATCTTATTTACATCCTTGAAGTCATTTACATCTAGCACATCTTTGTAAACGTTTCATAACATACATTATTCATCTCGTTTGGACATATATAACATTTAAAATTATACAATAACCAAAAAGGAATAATGAAGGATGTCTCTAATGATCCAAGTATTCAACAATCCACTACAAGAGGGAGAGAACCACCCAAGTGTTTTTCTCCAACCAAAGATTAACAATCCCTCACACACCTTCCTACTACAAGTGGCCCTAGCTTTCATGAGAGTAGTAGATCTAGGTAGTAACATGGTCATCAACCATTCGAGAACTAGTGTTGTGTACTAATGAATTCAATATATCAAGTGACTTTTAGATACCTTCTAGCTATGCATGATACATTTTATTATAATGAAACTTTAAACACTATGAGTTGACAATGCAAGCAATGATTTTAAATTAATTTGGACAAAAAAATAATTTATAATATACATTTAAAAGTTTATATGGTCATATGTTCACTTACATCTCCATATCAAATTGGATATCAACATTGATTCCATCAAATACATTTTTAAACATATTTAACAACAAAATTCCATCATTCATAACAAAAAACCTTTTGTACTTTGCAAAAAAAAAGAGATTTTAAAATAGGAAATTACCAACTTATTCACAACATAAAGTCCATTTATTTTAGTTTCAACTAACACTATCATTCTCAACAAAATAAACGCATCAACTTATTTACATTATGTAAATGATTCTTATCTATGCATGATTAACTAATGCATTAAAGATAAACACATGCATATTACCATTCCACACTTGCATTTAAGCTTCAATGTGCATAAAATATTAAATAAATATATGAATTTATTTGTTTATGTATACATATACAATTATGCAAATACTTAATATGGATCTAAGTGACGTCCTACTATTATGATTCAATGATATCAATAATCACAATCATGTTATGGTGATACATCTTTTGTAATTGAAACACATGCCAAGATACGAAACTATATCATATAAGTTATTTCATAAATAATTTCTAGACACATGGGGCTAGTGTTTAAAAAGGAACTCACTAATCTTATACTTGTACTTTAAATATTGCTAGTAATCATTGTAATGGAATATCATTGTATTCCTTAGAATTATATTATTCTAGATAAATAGACTATATAAATTATAATGCATTATTTAGGTATAAGGAAACATTGTTATCTAGTACTTCAAACCATAGTGGAAACATAAACAAGAAGTTGCATTATTCTAATCATAAAATTTATCACATCCAAGAGTCACATCCAAATGAAAATCCATGTAAGGTTTAATCCTTCAAGTCCAACAAGAATGAACAACATCCTTAGGAAAAATGCTACATGGTTTGGTACCCTTCAACTCTCATTAAACATACCTCTGGTGCACTTGAAGGTATCATTTACATAATTTCACTAAACATTACAACCTATTCATAGTTAATGTATTAGGAATAGTGTGTAGACAATACATTATGAAATGCTAATCTTAGTTTAGAAAGTAAGATTTATAGTATTCATATAACAAATAAAATTCATAAATAAAAAATACAACTATGAAACAAATAAACCTCATCAAGTAAACATGGACCACATATAGCAGGTTAAGTTATTAGATACCACTACATGTATAGAAAAATTGTTGTAAAAGGGATGGAAGATAAGTTTGATATAAGCCATAATCAACAACATTATAAAAAAATTAATCTTTATTCATAACTTATAAACAATGAATGTACTATATGGTGCCCAAGGTTAGTCAAGATATTTGTTAACTAATCAAGACTCCATTCACTATAAAAACTTGTAGTGATGGAATAAAATCCACCATCATAATGTAGGGTATTATCTTGTGGTGTCATATAGTGATTGTTGTAAATCATCATAAGAGTATTTCTTTGGTTTCAAAATAAAATCATTCAGGGATATTATCCTTACTTGAGACTAATCATGAGGAAAACCTTGGAGGCTATATTTTTATAGTCACTCACCCTAGAACAACACCTTGTACCAAATGTCACCATCATAAAAAATGAAATAAACTTAACCCAACACATCAAACAATAAAAGTTGAACTCAAGTATACATAATGAAAAGTCAGAAAACAAGCACAAAGCACATAAACTATGTGATAAAATGCAACCAATGTCATTTAAAAAATAGCTAGTTCAAAATAGCACTTATATCACCACCATTTCACATAGAGGAGAACAAAAAGGCCCCAATAAAAAATTATATAGGCCTACAATTTCATTAACTAAATGTCGAAAGAGTGTTATGAAAATTGGGTGTGTATGAATAATAATCAAATAACAAACTTTGGCACTTGTAATTTGATATTCAAACACAAGAAAATATTGGTTCGAATAGAATTCCAAACACCCCACCAAAACCATATCATCCAAAATCCCCATTCCAAGCAAATCTAGAACCCAAACTACAAGAATATATGGCACTTGGTTAAGCAATTACATTGGTGCTTTACTATGTAAGAAGTGGTGCCTCAATTTATCGTAAAGTGATGTCCAATTTTGCACTAAATAATGACACCAAATTTTATATAAAATGAAGCCCTTGAATAATATTTATTTGCAACTTAACCAAACCACTATGACATGTGTGGGAAATTTCAATAAAATGCCTTATACAAATATACATAAAACATGGGTGTGACAAGTATTTGACAAAATGCTTGGAAAATATCACTAGAAATAAACATCTACAACTAAATGGTTTAAAGAAGCCATAATTTATGCTAGCAATATTAACACAACACATGGAGTTATATGAGATGTAAGCATATTGAAGGTAAGTTTATTCTTATAAAATTTCCCTTGACCCTAGCCATTCTAAGTAGCATTTATCCATAAGTTGAGGTAATCAAAGCCACTTGAGGCAAACTTCAAACCCCCATAAATATCCAAGAATGAACACAATACCATAGCTTAAAATAAATATGCAATATTTGTTGATACCTAGAAATGGTAATTTTAAACCTTGAAACAATCCCTAACTATGCCCCAAACTTGCACACCAGATCAACCACTTCCTCCTATTGATACCATGACAAAATTTTAAGAAAATGGTGAACATGGGGGAATACAATAGTAGCAATGGCACCTCCATAGCTTAAGAATAGTTGAAGTGCTTCCTTTTTCTCAATTGGATGATCTAAATCTCATGGTATCTCAAAAAAAAACTTTCACATTACTTAAGTCCTCTCCAAAATAGGGAAAACCTTAATTTTATAGTTAAACAAAAAACATCAAATTTAGAACTAAATATCACTATCCACATGATATTTAATTTCCTAAAATAACAAATACAATTATCTAATTTATTAACTCTAATGCCCATTATTTAACATAAATTGGTTTATAGTTAACCTAAGTTAATTTATGAAAGAAAATATATTTTCCTTTGCGAACATGTAACAACAAAAAAAATAATGGAAATAGAGTAAATAAATATTTAAAAAATTATAAAGGTGGGAGCAGGCTTAGAATTTGATGGTCTATTTGACCTTTTTTGCATTTTGGACCGTATATTACAATCTAAAAATTTATTAGACCATATTATTTGACTTGCTATATTTTTATATAACCGTAAATATGACACTTAAAATTAAAAATTTATTGTAAGTATATATACATATATATCTTTATATCTTTATATCTTTATCATAAAAATATAAATTAGTTTAGAATTGAAATAATTCTTTCTAATTTCATTTTATGTATTTATTAATTCAAAATTTATTCAAAATAAAATCTTTTCAAGATTAAATATAGTTCTTTCTAAATTTTTAAAAATAAATTTAAGATTTTGACATTTTACTAATAGTTATCATTTCTTTATATAAATATATATGATTTATAATATTTATTATATAAATACATATTAATTCAAAATATTTTCAAAATAGAATATAATTGTTTTTTAATATTTTGAATATTTTAACAAGATTTATTTTCTATATGCATTTAGAAACTTCATGTTAATTGTAAGGATAAATTTAAGATTTTGATATTTTTACTAATAATTATCATTGCTTTATATTAATATATGATTTATAAATATATATTAATTCAAAATCTTTTCAAAATAGAATATAATTGTTTTTTAATATTTTGAATAAATTTAAAAACTTTAAGAGTAAATTTAAGATTTTGACATTTTTATAATAGTTATCATTGTTTTATATTAATATATATGATTTATAATATTTATTATAAATATATGTATTAATTTAAAATCTTCTCAAAATAGAATATATATTTTTTAAAATTTTTGAATATTTTCACAAGATTTATTTTCTATATGAATTTAGAAACTTCTTGTTAAATTTAAGATTTTTACATTTATTTCTAATTATCAATATTTTATAATTTTACATTTTTTCAAATATCTATAGGATATCCATATGAATAATAACATAACACAATTTTTCACTGTTTTTTGAACATTTATTTTACAGTGATTTGCAGCCTTAAAAAAATTGCAGGTGTTTGTGAGCTTTGATTCATTACATTTGAGTTGTGGGGGTTTCAAGATGAAAGATGCATGGAGTGTCTTTGGTACAGGGTGCTGCCACAATAATGGGTTACATTTTTTGGGACATCCTGATTTTTGCTAAAATCACATATTTTTAGAAAATTTAATGTTTTAAGCATTAAAAAGGTACCATTTTAAGGGTTTTAATTGAAGAGGGTTTGATCAAACCCACTTATATCAAACCCCCTTGGATAGAAAGCCACTAGTTTTAAACCATACCTATAATGGAGTCTCCTCTATACCTATCAAAATGCTGATAAAAAATCACTTTTGATTTACCTTTTAGGGGATCAAATTAATTTATTTAAAATTATTTTTTTGTAAACATGTAGTCTTTATTATAAGCCTCCCAAAAAGTATAATTTTAAATATATTTATATTTATTTTTTGTTTCTTGTGAATGTAGGTTTTTTAATGAACATCGAGGTCTTTATTTCACACATACGGAAAAATCGGAAAAATAGGAAAAAAGAGAAAAAAAATTCTTAAAAATCCATGTACACTAGTTATTAATGTTCTTATTCCAACAAAAAAAAATAAGTTAATTCAAATGATTACTAAAAAAGTTATGGAGCTGAAAGTATAATATATCCAAATTATAATTACTCTGAATTAGAAAATTAATTTTAAAATATATATTAAACAAAAAATTATGAAAAAATATCCATCCTCTAGATAATGGTGTGAAAACAGTATATTTAAAAAATTAGAACAGTATATTTAAAAAATTAGAATTGTGTGGTTTCTATAAAAAAAGTTATGCAATCGAAAGTAAGCATCAGTTTTTGAAAATGATGTTTAGTAAAAAAAATAAGTTAATAAAAACTACATAAAATAATTCACAATTTATTTTTAAAAAATAATTAGATTCTCAACACAAAATATCACAACTCACTAGTTTTCTTCATCTTCAAATTCTTAATGGTTTAGCTTCTATAGACGTACGAAAGTGAAGATCTAGCGAAAAATGTTGATTTCAATGTCAAGTTTGACCAAAAAGTGTAACCCATTATTGTGGGATCACCCAACATATAATATTGGCATAGAAGCTATCCTCATATGATGAAGTTATGGCAAAGCTTTAAAAAAATTTAAAGAGTATTTATTTAATAGCATTTTTTTTTTTGTAGGTGTTTATGAGCTTTGATTCATTGCATTTGAGTTGTGAGGGTTTCAAAATGAAAGATCCATGGAGTGTCTTTGGTAACACAAAATATTGGCATAGAAGCTATCCTCATATGATGAAGTTATGGCAAACTGTGTTTGCTATTGGATGCATTAATGAGAGTGTCTTTAAATGGACCTCAAGAAAATGATGCAAATTGGAATAAAATATATCAAATATGGAAGAATACAAAGTCAAGAAGAATTCTTGACCTTTGATAAGATTTATTTTTGTTTATTTTCTATGTAATGCATCATTAAGTTTTGCATCTCAATTTAAAAATAATAAAATACAATAGTTCCTTTTCCTTGAAAAGTTGTTTTTTGTGTTTAAATATATACAAATTATATAATGAAGGTTTATGTCAAATTATTATATTTTTTAATGTTTATTGGTATTTTTAATAATTTTGATTCCTATTAAAAATACTTAATTAATTATATGATACATAATAATATATTTTAAAAAACAACCAAATTACTTGTGTTACATCAAAAATAGAAATTTATAAAAAACATCATATTTAATATGTATGATTAATAATGATTTAATATAAAAAAATTAATATATATAATAAAAAAAAAATTAAATATTATTTTGACAGTTAAATTTTTTCATAAAACATAAAATGACAGATTTTTAAATGAACAAACCATCACAAATTTTTTTCATAAAACATGAAATGACAGATATTTAAATGAACAAACCATCACAAATTTTTTTCATAAAACATGAAATGACAGATATTTAAATGAACAAACCATCACAAAATTTTCATATGACAGATATGGATGGCCGTCAAATTCCAGGCCTGGGTGGGAGCAGCATAAAATATAAGGTAAATGATCTAAAGAGTGTATTCCATTGACCACCGACGAAGCAGAAAACTCCAGTTTTCTGAATGTAGTTAAAAATCAAGTTAGTTATTCTGCAAATAGAAGAAGAGAGAAGGAAAATGGTGCCATAAAAAAATTGATTCGATCAAACATGGTTTTTTATTCTACAAAGGGAATAAAGAATCGTGCGTGGAAACTTGAAAGCAGTAGAAGATACGACCTTGGAAACTAAGCGAAAGTAGATAGGAATTTGGGAACTTGGAAGCAATAGTTAGGAACTCGGAAACTTCTGGCAATTTGTAAAGGTTACGATTATAATTTTTTGATTGAGTGCTTACATTTTTCTATATAAAGCACTTCGATTTCGTTCTATTTTCCAGCGAGCTCGCCGTGGTATGTTTAGATCGATATTCCGTATCGAATGTTGTGCTTAGCATAGTATAGATATAATCCTATTTTATATTCCATTCCTGCAATTTCGAGATGTCTAGCATATAAGTTATTTGAAATAATTATTTTACTTTTTATCAATCAAAATTTATTAGAAATCTTAGAACCCTCGTGGATTCATAGTTCTCACTTCTCAGTATTTCTGGTGGGGAAAATATTTTTTAAAATAGGATGGGTTGGTCTTAAAGAATTCAGTAATTTATTGATAAGAATATTTTAATAGAAAATGAAAGGTCCTAAATCTTACTGATTTATGAAAAGTTCAACACGATATTAGAATCAGATCAGCTTAATGACTTAAGAAAGGTTGTAACATAGACTGGTCCTAAAAGGATCAGTAGTTCAAGTTGTTCAAGGTGAAAACATTTCAGCCGTAAATGAAAAAGTCTTAAATTCAGGTCCTAACTAATCTATGAAAAATTCAACAATTTTATCACTTTTTATCATTTTGACACTTGTCTTCCAGCGGTTCCAATCATGGCATCTTGCTCCACGTCTCATCCTTTTAGTGGATTGGAACCTGCAGGCAAATCCCAAAGGCCATGTGACTCACCTAAGTTGTATGATGTATTCATCAACCATAGAGGCCCCGATGTCAAAGAGACACTGGATATTCAACTTTATAATTCTCTTGAAGAAATGGGATGTCGGGGCTTTCTGGATTCTCGAGAGATCGAGGAGAGAGATTACTTTCCATCTACTATAGAGAATGCCATTTTGTCTGCTACAGTTCAAATAGCTATATTCTCAAAGAGATATGCCGAATCCGCTTGGTGTTTAGCGGAACTGTGTTTAATGTTAAAAACAAAAGTTAAACTTATTCTTGTATTTTATGATGTTACACCTCTGGACCTCTGCCGCGTTGAAACAGGAAAGTATGCCCCTGCATTTGAAAAGTACAAAGAGAAGGGCAGGTATCTTGATAAACTGGAGGACTGGAAATAAGCTCTTCATCTGGTCTCTTTCATCTCTGGCTACGACCACAACAAGGATGATCATCGGTAAGACTTCTCTAATATGTTTTCCATTGATGTTGATTCTATATTATCATAATCCTCTTGCTATTTACCTCGTTGATTTTGTTATAGTAAAGCATCCCTCTGATCAAATTATGGTTTTGTCCTCTAAAGCTTTTCTTTGATGTGTTTTTGAATGGATATCAGTTCAACATCATCACAATCTTCTTACCACTTACCTCATTGATTTTTTTATAGTGGAAGTCATTCTGACCAAAGTCTGATTTTGCGCTCTAAATTTTCAGGAACTTCAAGAAGTTATGTAAAGACTGTTGGATAATTGATGTTGCATTCTGTTTTAAAGCAGCAATATGTAGGTTAATTGTAATAGTTTCTTAATCATATTTTCAAGAGAAATCAGGCGCCGATTCCTGAATCAACTTATTTACTTGTTTAAGAGTTTTTAGAATGATTTAAAGTGCATCTTTAAAAGCTCTTGTTTAGGATTTCTTTAATTTAGTTTTATATGCTTTCTTAAAGGGCTATTGTTTCGCCCATGTTTATTGTTTTTTTAAGACTATTAAAAACTAGTAACATTCACCTCTTTACTCTTAATTAAAAAGAGACAAAGAGAATACAGTGTTGGAAAACAAGAGGCAAATAAAGAAACAAAAAACAACTTTAAGACAAATTTTAAACACATAAACACAACATGGTTAAATCATTCAACATGAACTCAGAAATTTTATATTATAATGATTCTAAAGGATTAGCAGAGAAAGAAAATATATAAACATTAACACAGAACTGCCATTAACTTAGCTTGCTAGTTGAGAGCAAAAATCTATTAAATTCTGATCACCATCGAATACAAAGGATGTCCTTATAAATAGAATATAACCCATGCAAGAAATTAAAACTACATTAACTATCATAAACGAGCCAACAACCAATATGTCCTAACACAGAACAAAACGACTTAAAATTCATCATTTTACACTACACATAAATCAATCAAAAACATCCTTTACGGATGACGTGGATTCCACTACCGTTTGCAAAGAGGAAGGCAAAAAAAATCAACGGACAAAGACAACCGTGCAACCGCCAACGGTAAAAGAAAGGTCGCGGTGACTGCAGTACCAAGCAGAAGAGTCATACTGCATAATCGCAGAGAGGGAGAAGACGATCACGGGGAGGTGGTAGACACACAGGCAAACAACAAACAGAACACCGCGTTACTGAGGCGGTTAAGAGAATAGACCGCGGTGGATGCGGTGACGGCGAAGCACAAGAAGCTTGGAGCGGAGACAGTCACCGTGAAGCTGCAGGAAGTTAAACTGGAGACCGTGGGAAGGCGGTAGATGATGCCGAGCGGTTAACTACAGTGTCGAAGGAAGCCTACGGGTAAGTTGTGGTGACAAGGTAATCGAAGGAGACCGCCAACGAGACACCGTAGACAAAGGAAAACTTGACGACGGTGACGTGGTGAACAAAGGAAGCGTCTCCCGTGAGACTGTGAAGAGGATAGGGAGTGGCTGAGGTAGCCCGGTGGAGTCCGCAGAACCGTGAGCAAGGAAAGAAGAGAATGCGGGGGTGCGGGAAACATTGACCTCCAACGTCGATGAAGACTGCAACGTGTCTGTGCGAGTTGGACGAGATTCCAACACTCCCCCATGAGTGCAACTCGCGCTATCCTTCATCCCAAGCCGATCTCGTTGAAAATTAAAACTCTCGGTGCTCAGAGCCTTGGTAAATATATCCGCCTATTGGTCATCCGACCTACAAAAAATTAAAACGATTTATCCATTTGTGATTAGCTCCTTGATAAAATGAAACCTTGTGTCGATATACTTGCTCCACTTGTGGAAGACCGGATTTTTTGAAAGGGCAATTGCTGAATTGTTATCACAGTAAATTGTTGTTGCCTTTGTCTGCTCATTCTGAATCTCCATCAAAACTCTTCTCATCCATACAGCTTGGCAAGATGCACTGATGGCTGCAACATACTTAGCTTCAGCTGATGATAGTGTAACTATTGGCTGTTTCTTTGAAGCCCATGCAACTACACCACTTCCAAAACTAAAGACATATCCAGATGTGCTTTTTCTATCATCAACACTTCCAGCACAATCACTGTCTGTATATCCAGTTAACCTAAAAAATTCTGATGTGGAATATTGAATTCCAAAATTTCTTGTGCCATTTATATACCTCAGAATTCTCTTTCCTGCTTGCCAATGATTTTCCTTAGGTGTTTCCATGAATCTGGAAATCAAGCTAACTACATACATAATGTGAGGCCTTGTGGCTATCAAGTACATTAAACTTCCTACTAACTGTTTGTACAAGGTTGGATTAACTTCTAAGCCTTTGTCTTCTCTACTCAATTTCAGTCCAGTCACCATTGGAGGAGGTGCTGACTTATAGTTTGACATATTGAATCTCTTTAACACATCTTTTGCATATTTAGACTGTGAAATAAAAATACCATTTCTGTTTTGTGTTACCTCAATGCCTAAAAAATACTTCATCATGCCCATATCTGTCATTTCAAATTCTTTCTTCATTTCTATTTTGAAAATTTCAATTGATAGATTTCCTGTTATAATCAAATCATCAACATATAGGCATATTATCATAATTTTACCTTCATCATTGACTTTGGTATACAGTGTTGGTTCACTGTCACATCTGGTAAATCCATTGCTTGTGAAATAACTGTCAATTCTGCTATACCATGCTCTTGGGGCTTGTTTTAAACCATACAATGCTTTCTTCAGTTTATAGACTTTGTCTTCTTGCCCTGATATTTCATATCCTAGTGGTTGTTCAATATAAACTTCTTCTTCTAAATATCCATTAAGGAATGTTGACTTCACATCCATCTAGTGAACTAGCCATCTATTATGTGCTACTAAAGCCAAAAGCATTCTGACTGTGTCAAGTCTTGCAACTAGTGCAAATGTTTCATTGAAATCTACTCCAGGTTGTTGTGCATAACCTTTCACCACTAATCTTGCTTTGTGCTTCTGCACTTCTCCATCTGCATTTAACTTAGTCTTATAAATCCATTTAACACCAATGACATCTTTGTCTTTTGGAAGACTTTGCAATTCCCAAGTCTGATTGTTTTCTATTGAGTCTATCTCATCATCCATTGTTGTTAACCATTTCTCTTCCTTGATTGCATCTTCATAATGAATTGGATCTTCAGCTTATGAATAAAATGCATAAAGTGTAAATTGCTGTGGATTGTTCTCACCATCATTTTGATTATAAATATCAGTCATGCTTCTGATTTTCTATCTTCTCATACTAGCCAAAGTAGGATTTGATAAATCACTTGAGTCTACAGAATGTGGACTTGAAGGTCCTGCGCCAGAAATTCTTGCTGTAGAAGGTGTCTGCAGACCTCTTGTTGTTGCTCTAGTATTACTTGCTGGTGTCAATTGTTGACCACTTGCTTGAGGTTGGTTTGGAACTACAGGTACAATAGTTTGAACTGTATTATCATTCTCATCTTGTGGGATATTAACAGTAACATTGACTGTATTTTCTTTGCTTCCATCCCATGCTTCATCTTCAACAAATTGAACATCTCTGCTGATTATTACTTTCTTGGTTGAGGGATTAAACAGCTTGTATGCTTTGGATTCTTCACTATATCCAACAAAAATGCATTTCTCTCCTTTGTTATCTAGTTTTCTTCTCAACTTTTCAGGAACATGTGCATATGAAACACAACCAAATACTCTCATATGGGACACACTGTGCTTTTTACCAGTCCATGCTTCTTCAGGAATTATGTTCATCACACTTTTAGTAGGGCATCTGTTCATGATGTATGTTGCACAAGATACAGCTTCAACCCAAAATTCATTTGTCAAGTGTTTGGATTTTAACATACTTCTAGCCATCTCCATTATAGTTCTGTTTTTCCTTTCAGCTACACCGTTCTATTGAGGTGTGTATCTTGTTTTGAATTGTTTGTGTATTCCATGTTCTTTGCAGAAATTTAAAAACTCTCTTGAATTGTATTCACCTCCTCTGTCTGTTCTCAGAACTTTGATGAAACAACCACTCTGTTTTTCAGCTAAAGATTTAAATTAACAAAAATAACTAAACACATCACTCTTCTATTTCAGAAAATACACCCATGTCTTCCTTGAATAATCATCTATAAATGTCAGAAAGTAGAAACTACCACCTATTGAAGGTGTCTGCATTGGACCACATAAGTCTGAATGAACTATCTCTAATGGGGCTCTTGCTCTAGTGGATCTCCCTGCTGGAAAAGATTCTCTATGTTGCTTTCCAAGTATGCAACCATCACATACACTTTTTGGTTTTTGAATTAATGGAATTCCCTTTACCATGTTCTTCCTATGAAGTAAATTCAAACCACCAAAGTTTAAATGACCAAACCTTAAATGCCAAAGCCAGTTCTCATCCTTAACTTCTGCCTAAAATATAGTTTGAACAGCAGTTGAAACTTCTTTTGCTTGTGCAAAGTTTGTACTCAAAGCTGGCTGAATTCTCAAAGGAAACATTTTATTGTTTGTCATGTAAATTTTTGCTATCAACTGGCTACTTGGGTATTTGTCTAAAATAGTGCACAACCCATTTTTGAAAGACACTCTATAACCTTTTTGAATTAACTGTCCTACACTCATCAAATTATGTTTAAGACCAGGCACAAAATAAACATCAGAATTATATTTTTGCTCCCCTTGCTTTTTTACAATATTAACATTCCCTTTTCCTTTAACTGACACTTTGTTGTCATTTCCCAGGGTAACATCTGACTTAATATTCTCATCTAAACTTGTAAACAACTCTAAATTTCCTGTCATACGATTACTACAGCCTGAATCTAAAAACCAAACTTCTTTTTCACTAGCTTGAGCTACATTGCATGCTAAAAACATAGTGCTCTTATCAAGTCTGTTGTCTTGACCTTCTTTAGAAAAATTTGCATTTTGTCTACCAAAATCATTATGCTTCTTTCTACACTCATTCATTTAATGGCCAAATTTTTTACAATAATGACATTGGACCTGAGATTTATCATACCTTTGTCCTTGAGGAAAGTTTTGAGATGGGTTTTGGCTACTGCCTCTTCCACTTGAACTTGACTGGTTATTTCTCCCACCTCTGTTGAAACTTCTTCCTCTTGATCAGGAATTCGTTCTACCTCTGCTTCTTCCTTGGTTAATTGAAGCTTGTGACTTGAATGCATGCTCCAATGACATATTTGTAGTTCTACTGAGTCTGTGCTCATGTGAAATTAGTGAGGCATAAAGCTCATCAACTGAATATTGTGTGAGATCCTTTGTCTCTTCTATTGTGACTGAAATTGTCTCAAATCTTGTGGGTAAGCTTCTCAGAATCTTCTCTATAACTTTGACATCTTCAAGTGTCTGTTCATGTGTTCTCATCTGGTTTACTAGTCCCATTATCTAAGTAAAATATGAATCTACAGACTCATTTTCTTTCATAAATAGAGTTTCAAACTCTCTTCTCAGTATCTGCAACTTTGCAGTCTTGACTTTGTCCATTCCTTGATATGCTATTTGTAAAATGTCCCATGCTTGCTTAGACCTAGTAGTGGCTGATATTCTGGGAAAGATACTCTCATGTACTCCTTGTAGAATAAAGAAGTGAGCCTTTGAATCCTTCTTCTTGTTATCCTTCAACAAGTCTTTCTCTGCTTGTGTCAATGCATTGTATGCTACTGCATCTATTGGTTCTGGAAACCCATTTTCTACATACTCCCATAAGTCTTGTGAATAGAATAAAGCTCTAATTCTTACATACCAGTAGTCATAATTCTTTCCATTCAACTATGGAATTTGTGGATTACTCAAGCTTGTGCTTGCTACCATGATTGTTCAAACTCTCTCTAGATAACTTAACCTTACTACTCTGATACCATGTGAAGGATTAGTAGAGAAAGAAAATATAAACATATAAACATTAACACAGAACTACCATTAACTTAGCTTGCTACTTGAGAGCAAAAATCTATTAAATTCTGATCACCATCGAATATAAAGGATGTCCTTATAAATAGAATATAAGCCACGCAAGAAATTAAAAATACATTAACTGTCATAAACGAGCCAGCAACCAATACGTCCTAACACAGAACAAAACGACTTAAAATTCATCCTTTTACACTGCACATAAACCAATCAAAAACATCCTTTACGGCTGACGTGGATTCCACTACCGTTTGCAAAGAGGAAGGCAAAAAAAATCAACAGATGAAGACAACCACACAACCACCGACGATAAAAGAAAGGTCATGGTGACCATGGTACCAAGCAAAAGAGTCATACCGTATAACTGCAGAGAGGGAGAAGATGATCACGGGGAGGCGGTAGACACATAGGAAAACAGTGAACATAACACCACGTTACTGAGGCAGTTAAGAGAATATACCATGGTGGATGCGGTGACGGAAAAGCACAAGAAGCTTGGAGTGGAGACAGTCACCGTGAAGCCGTAGGAAGTTAAACTGGAGACCACGGAAAGGCAATAGATGATGCCGAGCGGTTAACCGCAGTGCCAGAGGAAGCTGACGGGTAAGCCGCGGTGATGAGGTAACTGAAGGAGACCACCAACGAGACACCGCGGACAAAGGAAAACTTGACGATGGTGACGTGGTGAATAGAGGAAGTGTCTCTTGTGAGACCGCGAAGAGGATAGGGAGTGGCTGAGGTAGCCCGGTGGAGTCCGCAGAACCGTGAGCAAGGAAAGAAGAGAACGCGGGGGTGCGGGAAACATTGACCTCCAACGCCGATGAAGACTGCAACGTGTTTGTGCGAGTTGGATGAGATTCCAATAGATTCTCTCAAATATATTTTTCATTTCCATAGAGCCGTTGCTCTTTTCTTTTTACAATTTTGCTTCTTCTGAGAAAACCCTTACTTCCATACTCTTCAAAGTTCTCACATTTCTAATATATATAATTTTTCCTCTGCTCTTGAGAGCAATCTATTTTTTTAACTTCTGTCACCTTTATCCAACCAGGCAACCTAATATATCACCCTCAAGACTACAACCAAAACATTCAGAAAAAAATAATGTATTTTCATTGCACCCACAAAACGTGCGAGGACAACACATAGAGATAAACAAAAACATTCCCATCGAAGCACCTTTCAAAAGCTGGCACCAATAAACAATAATTAATCACATTAAAATAATTTCCTTTCGAATTAATTAAACGCTAACATGGACTTCACTAAAATGCCACCAAAACAAGCAATACAGTGCAACCGTGCATGAGGCAAGCCAGGCCTATGGTACTGCAGGATACTGCCCACCCGCGAGGGGCACAAGACAGGACCGCGGTATCCCAGTGTAGCCACGAGCTATCGCGCTACCGCGAGCAGTGAATGAATGAGATGCAGGATAGTGGTAAGAGGAGGGAACCACACCACCATGAGGGAAGACTGAGGAAACCGCGGTAAGGTGGTGAAGGAGAGAATGACCGCGCAACCGCGGGAGGAGAGAGAAGAGTCGGTGGTATGACGGTGAAGATGAGAGACAAGGAAAGACCGCACTACCGCGGGTTGGATGAAGGGAAACTACGGGGCCGCAGTAACCGTGTGATTGCAGAGTGTAGAGTGATGGGATGCAGTTTGGCAATAAGGCCACAATACCGTGGACAATGAGATGGAAGGCAGCGATATGGCGGGAAACCCATGATTCGGGGTTAGTCTCCAACACTCACCCTTAAACACGACTACTGCAACTTTAACTTCAACAAACTCATCTTTTAAATTTTCCAACTTCTCCAATCGACTGACACTTTCTCATTCATCAGCTGTGGCTGAAAACAATCCATTTCTTTTCTGGAAATTCTTTAACTTTGCTCTTATCTTAACTTCATCTTCCAATTTTTCTTTCAACAACTACGACTGTGCATAAGTATCTTTCATGGAATGGAATGCATTGAATAATGACTTCAGACTGTTTGATAGTAATTCTTTGTCTTTAACTGCCGCGACAGTTCTACTTCACCAATGACTAGAACCTTTCTCTAGTTGCGGCCAACACCTCTTCTCTCCCTTTTCATGAATTGATCTCTTTTCAATAGTCATCCATAGTCTATGCTTTCCCTCGATCTGCCATGATCAATTCTTCTTTTGCAACTTTCCCTTATATCATTTGATGCAACTCATTCACAAATATCTTCATTCATTGATTCAAACTGTTACCATCTGAGCTGTTGCTGATACTTTCTACTATTACATTCTCCCATTGAGGTGGTTTCAGATTACCACAAACTAATTGTAGTGGTTTCAATCATTTCAATGACTATTTTGATTTTATCATTTCTTCCCATAGTGGCACACTGTTGGGGCTAGGGAAGCCTATTATTTGTTTTATCTTTGTCTTCATTCTACTTGCTGAATGCTCCTGCTTATCACTATTTTATTTCTTTCTCAAATAACTATTGTAGAATTCAGGCCATCTCTTCCTCCTTGTTCCATAAAAATCTTCTTTCTTTCCTTGTCCTACAAATATTGGATATGATCAAGAACACAACACTTCTATTTCAAAAGTAACTCTTCACAGTGTGTCTGCTGCCATTCATACCATGACACATTTTAAACTATTGTAACTTTTCAGACTGCTCCTCAATCAAAACAATTTCCAGATTTATGAGTCTTTCAAACTAACATTTATCATCTTATCACTTTCTTCATAATCAAATCTTTGTTGTATGATTTTGAGAGCTAAGGCTCTAACTCTTTCCATGTTCTTTTGACTGTGACTTTCAAACTTTACCCAAGATGGTGATCATTAATAACTGCGGCTATAACCTCTATTTTTAATTCATTTGATGTAATGATGACTTCTCTCCAATGCACAAACAAATTTTATTACAATCTTCCTTGACAACTTCATATGCTTATATTTCAAAACACTCTTGAGCATTTCTACAATTGTTCATTAACAGCTACTGTTGTACCAGACTTGAAGTATTGCAGTGGTAGCTTCAACTACATTTCTAAATCTTTGTATCTCTTTTCATATGACTCATCTACACTCAAACTTGGAAGCTCTTGTGAATTCATCTTGCATAACCTTGTTCTGTGATTGCAACAATGTTTTCTAACTTGTCAAATCTGTCAAACCCATTTTTTCAATACTCAAAAATTATGCCACTCATTTTCCTCTTTCAACTACAACAACAATTTCATCAACAATTGATTCAAAGCATCAACATAATATTTTCAATACCTTCACAAACTGAAAGTATCTCTTTAGACAACAATTTATTTTCACTTATAAGATTTTCTATTTCTTTTGAACTTTCATTCCTTTCAGAATTTTTATTAACCTTCACATATGAGCATTTGTACAATATTTTGAACATACCTATTAGCTTCTACCAACTTGAATCACAAATCCATCCATAGTCTATCTTTATGCATTCTGAACTAGATTCGTTCTTTGACACTATATTCCAGCACATTTTCTCACAATGATTTTTCGAACCATAAAGACTGCAAGGGTGTAAATCTGTAAAGAGCAAAACTCTTTAATTTCAAAACATCGACAATTCCTTAAATAAATTCATTTTATTCCAAAGAAAGTCGAAACTCCATTCATTCATATTCATAAAATCCAAAAGATTCCAAAATAACGACTTAAAGTCTACAGATAGATTCAAAATACTTCCAATTAAATTCATACGCGTGTCATCTTACACGACATTAATAATACAAAAATATTTTTAACTAAACTTTACAATTCAAGACTTAGGCATTCAGTCATCTTAAGCTCTACAATAATCATACAAGACTTAAGAATTCTGTCACCTTAAGTTCTACAAAAATTAATTAAAGAATACAATAATACATATATGAAGAAATCATCCTTTGATCTTCAATCCAATAGCATATCTTCAAACATAAAGATGAGAACAAGGATCAGGCGCTTTTTCCATATAACCTCGAAGCTTATGCTTCTCTGGAATTCCTTAGTCATTCAAAGAATACCCGACCCTACATGAATCACTTAACAAAAAACAATTGACAAGTAAGATGGAATCTGGTGCATGCCCAGTATAACTAGTAAAACCACAAGCATTTTCATTTTTCTAATTCATTTAAGAAACAAGCAAGTTCGATACTAGGATATGGTAGAGAGTTAAATTCATTCCATCTATTTCAATGGTCCTTAAGTTACTTGGCCAAGTAAAATATCATGCACAACAAATAATAGTAGTTTTGGAAAAGCAAAACTACGCTCTCTATAAACCCATATTCGACACCCGTCCCGAAAGGTAACTTTCCAAACACATGTCATGCACATTCATTTATCAAGCATGCATGGTTCCATTCAAATAAATAAAGTATCTTTCACAAACACATGAACTGCACTTTCATTTTCAAGCAAACATGGTTTTAATGCAATAATTTCATAGTTTTAAATCTTAAATAGCATTAAGTTCATATTTAAATCAAATAAATTAAAATAAAATTATAAAAGTAGATTAAAAGAAGGTGTATCTCAAGTATGTAATCTAAGTATATATTTAAACAAGAATTAAATGAGTACACATTCTTTTGGTTTATTTGCTCATGAAACTTAATAACACTTTAATATAGCCTTTTTCTAATTTGATTAATTTAAAAGTAATTATAGTTTTACTTTATTTTATTTTCTTTTTTGTTTTTCCTTTTTCCATTAAAAATATTATTTTTGCCAAAAACATAAAACTTCATATTTAATTATGTTTCTAAGGCAATTTTTAGAATCAATCCTGAAGATTTATCAAATTTAACTCAAGTTTTTTTTTAAGCATATATAATAGACAAAAATATTAAATCTTATCATTTTGGAAAACATTCAACAATTTTATTTAAACCAAAAACACTATCTTTTATGTTTCTATTGTTTTGAAAGTTTTATCTATCTGACAGTTTTTGGGTTTTTCTGAAGCTTTTCTAAATCTTAAAGAAATATACATTTTTATGTGTGAATCTTTACTAAATCAAAATTTCCTAAAATAGAAAATCTACTATCTCTTGATTGTTTTTTGTCAAGTTGTTCAATGATTTTCTGATAAAATCATAGTTTGGTGTATGAAATTTCTTCAGAATTTAATAGAAACAGTGATGATTTTCAATAGTTTTAGATACTAGAATAAAAGAAAATGATTCCAATTAAACATACTAGGATCATGAATTTATTAAATAATGCTTTATTTGATTCTACCTAGTAATTTCTTGAATTTGGAGATGAGTTTTTGTGTCTTGTTCTGTCAATTTCTTGCTGTGAATTCCCTCTGTGAATCTTCTTTTGTTGTTCTGACTTCTTCCTTCTCTTTTCTGGTCTCTCCTCCTTACCTCTATTCTGGGTCTCTCCTCCCTTATTTCCCACTTCCTCCTTACTTGCGTGTGAAGGAAATTTTTTTTGTTTTGCTTTGGATTCCTTCCTGTACCTGGCCATGCATTCCCTTACTCTCTGTCCACACACCACTCCTCTTTCTCCCTGCACACGTCTCTTCTATCTTCTCCCATGCCTTCCTTTCTCCTCTCCACCCTACTGCCTCCCTCCTTTCTTCCTTGGTGTGCCTCTTCCTTCTCTCATGCGTGCCTCATGGAAGGTAAGCAGTCTCCTATCCTAGCCACATGCGTGGGGAGTTAGCAACCTCCAAAATAGAAAAAAAAATACCAGCCTATCTCCTGGCCACACGTGGAGTATATGGAGGATGAGAATAAAAATTAAACAAACTCCGCCTCACTCTTTCACATGCGAATCTGACAAACAGTCTTCAAAAATAAGATCCATGCAATAATGATCAAAATTATCTATTTTTCTCCTACCTCTTAAAAATGGATTTTTGTCTTCCCTCTCTGCTCTAATTCGAATTTTCTCTTATATGTTTTTATCTCATGCAAATAGTGGAGTTGTTAACAAAGCCAGATCCACTTTCTAAGCTTTGATCTCCAGCCAAAATTTATCAAAACTCCAAGTTCCATTTGTAATTGCATTCAAATTGATTGAAATATATATTCTCTTTATTTGTAAACTATTGTTTGAATTCATTTCAAATCTTGAACGTATTGTTTGTTTTCTAATTTGTTTTCAATAACTTATTTTGTTATTTATCTATTTCTTCAAACAAATCTTTCTACTTAATTTAATATATTTAATCATTTAAACATTTA
The DNA here is from genome assembly GCA_007115665.2 of Sequoiadendron giganteum. Lineage (NCBI taxonomy): Eukaryota > Viridiplantae > Streptophyta > Pinopsida > Cupressales > Cupressaceae > Sequoiadendron > Sequoiadendron giganteum. Next base: position 757,946,874 of record CM021100.1, read on the forward strand.
TATTTCCTCTCTCATTTATTAAATGAGAAAATAACAATTACATCAATAACACTATTTTACATTTTTATATATTTTCACACTTAGAAGTCTATTCCATTAATTTAGAATAAAAGCATTATTATTTTTAACTAATAATAAAATATTTACACAAGAAATTTAATTATTTAAATAAAATCAATTTCCTCACAAAAATAATCAAATTGCCATTTAAAACAAACAATTTCTTTTTCACAATTTCGTTCAACAAATGCATAGCCATTATAATAATTAAAATTTAAACCATTTAATCATCACGAAAATACATTACATTTAACTAAGTGGTGTGTGAGATTCCATTATCCTCATAAACGTCTAATGGCTAAAATGATTCTACCTGATCAATGTTCTCACCTTCATTCTCGTTCACTTGCACTCAATTTCTCATAAGCAATGACAAACCCCAAATTTCATAATAATAAATTTCAAATCATTTTATTTGCATTTAAATTTCAATCACTTTCATTTTCAATTTAAATAATCATCTTGCATAAACATTAAAAATCTCATGATTAATAATTGCATTTAACTAAATGATAAAATCAGTACGTGACAAAATCCCAACACTTCTCCTTGTTATGACCTTTTATGTGGTAGTGAAAACACTCAACATTCTTCATTTCTTGAACAAATTTAATTACACTTGTAGCAGCATTTCCCTTCCCTAGGACATATCCGAGACCTTCATATTTTGGCCTCATTGTAGTCTCAATTGGCTCTCTCATTCCTTGTTCTTGTTTGTCTAGACCTTGTCCTGTATAACCCATTCTTTTCATGATCTTTAACCCTGCATTCTCTTCTAAAAAATCAACATATTTTGCAGATTCTAACACATTATCACAACTAGCTATATTTGCAAATTCATCAACATGTTCATCTTGACACTTTTTATCACCAGCATTTTCAACAAAATCAGATTTATCAAAAAAAAAACACAAATCTATTGTGTCACATGAGACATCACAAGTTGAAGATTTTTTTTTCACACAATCCTTACATGCACTTAATTTATCATTTTCTTCCTTTAGTTTTGTGATTTCTTTCAACTGTAAGTTATTTGCTTCTTCCATTCTCTTCAATTTTCTTTCCAAGTCTACACTCTTTTTCTCTATTTCATCAAATAGTTTTGCTCTCTGTTCAAATTCCTCATTTATTTTCTTAATCTCTTCAAAGGATTTCAACCTTTCTTCTAACTCTCCATTTCTAGCTTTAACCTTTCTCAATTCTTTCTCAATATCATCATTTTCTTCTAATAGTAAATAGTTTTCTTTCTGCATCTCTTTTATTCTCTCAATAGAACACCCATTATTCTTTTTAACATTATCCAGTTCTTCTTTAAGCAGAATTAATTCTTCCTTTTAAACATCTTTTGCAGATGACAAATGTTCATTTTCTTTCTTAACCCTTTTTCCTACTTTCCCCATTTGTAAAGGAAAGTTTCAACTTACCTTTTTTAATCTCGTGACTGGAATTCAGCAGCTGGGTCTACAACTCTTTGTTTGTTCTGAAAACTGGTATTGTGCTAAATCTTCGGCACAACATCTTCCCTTTTTTTTACAATTCACAACAACTATTTTCACAACTTCTTCTTCTTAACACTTTACTAGTATCTATCTTCACAAATCTGAAAAACTTCTTGTAACAGCTTCTTTTTCTTGTAAGATTTTGCACAGCTTCTCTTATGACCATAATTTCTTCTCTTTGTCTTCAAAATATAGCACTTCTGGCTCTTCTTAACAATTTACTTCAAACATTCTTCTTCTTTCTTCTAGTGTACACAACCTCCTGTTTACATCTTCCTGCAACTGGTTAGAAAAATTCTTTCAAAGCTTCAAACACTCCTAAATCTCCCTGTCAGGTAAACTAACTTCAACTTTTTCAATCTTTCAAGTCTTTCTGATATTTTTCCTTCCTAGGAATGACAGCTTACTTACTCAACTACTTATGCAGTGAATAATTTATTTTCTTTGACAAAGCACTTGTGGCTTCCCAAAGCAATGACATCCCTTTTAAAAAAAATAAAAATTCTTATCAACTCTCTTCACAAATTTCTAAACCCAGACAAGCTTCTCGGATTTTGCAGACATAACTACTATGCTTGACTCTAAGATTCTTAGACACTCTATGGCTATCACGAACACAGAACCCATATAACTCTACTGTTAGTGAGTCTGACTGACACTGCTCTGATACCACTTTGTTGGAAAACATGAGGCAAATAAAGAAACAAAAAACAACTTTAAGACAAATTTTAAACTTGTAGAAACACAACATTTTAAACCATTCAACATGAACTCAAAAATTTTATATTATAATGATTCTCTCAAAACATATTTTTCATTTCCACAGAGCTGTTGCTCTTTTCTTCTTACAATTTTGCTTCTTCTGAGCAAACCCATACTTCCATACTCTTCTGAGTTCTCACATTTCTGATATATATAATTTTTCTTCTGCTCTTGAGAGCAATCTGTTTTTTAAACTTCTGTCACCTTTATCCAACTAGGCAACCTAATATATCACCCTCAAGACTACACCTAGAACATTCAGAATAAAATAATGTATTTTCATTGCACCCACAAAACGTGAGAGGACAGCACATAGAGATAAAGAAAAATTCCCATCGAAGCACCTTTCAAAAGTTGGCACCAATAAACAATAATTAATCACATTAAAATAATGTCCTTTCAAATTAATTAAACGCTAACTCGGACTTCATTGAAACGCCGCCAAAACAAGCAATACCGTGCAACCATGCATGAGGTGAGACAGGCCTGCGGTACTTCGGGGTGCCGCCCACCCACGAGGGGCACAAGACAGGACCGCGGTATCGTGGTGTAGCCACAAGCTACCGCGCTACTGCAAGTAGTGAATGAATGAGCTGCGGGACAGCGGTAAGAGGGGGGAACCGCACCACCGTGAGGGAAGACTGAGGAAGCCGTGGTAATGCGATGAAGGAGAGAACGACCGCGCAACTGCGGGAGGAGAGAGAAGAGCCGGCGGTATGACGGGAAAGCCGGGAGACAAGGAAAGACCGCGCTACCGCGGGTTGGATGAAGGCAAACCATGGGGCTGCGGTAACCGCACGACCGCGGAATGTAGAGTGACGGGCTGCAGTTTGGCGGTAAGACTGCAATACCGCGGACAATGAGATGGAAGGCAGCGGTATGGCGGGAAACCCAGCAGTCGGGGTTAATCTCCAACATACAGTAAACACAAAATTTTATCTTCGCTGAATGTCTAACTGCAGATTTGCTGTTGTGGCAATTAATATTTTGTTTTAAAGTCTGCTGTAAGTTATTCTTATTCGCTAAATATTAAATGCTGTAAGTGGTCTTTTCGGCTGTTAGAATTGGTATTCAGTTGGTTGATAGAATATTGAGGTCATTGATTTTGTTATAGCAAAACATTCTTCTGATCAAATTCTAGTTTTGCCCTCTAAAAGCTTTTCTTTGATGGATTTTTGCATGGATATCAGTTCAACATCATCAAAATCTTCTTACCACTTCTAGTGGAAGTCATTCTGATCAAATTCTGGTTTTGCGCTCTAAATTTTCACGAACTACATGAAGCTATGCAAAGACTGTTGGATAATTCATGCCGCGTTCTGTTTTAAAGCAGCAATATGTAGGTTAATTTTAGATAGTTTTTTAATCATGTTTTTACGAGAAATCAGGCGCCGATTTCTGAATCAGCTTTTTTACTTGTTTAAGAGCTTTTAGGATGATTTAAAGTGCAGAAAGTGCAGCTTTAAAGCTTCTGTTTAGGATTTCTCTATTTAGTTTTATATGCTTTCTTAAATGGCTGTTGTATCGCCCATGTTTACTATTTTTTAAGACTGTTAAAAACTATGTAACGGCCACCTCTTTGTTGTTACTTGAAAAGAGACAGAGAATACAGGAAAAACAGAATTTGATCTTTGGTAAATGTCTAATTGCAGATTTTAAAATTTTGGGTAATTAATATTTTGTTTTAAAGTTGGTTGATAGAACATTGAGGTCATTAATTCTGGTTTCGCCTTCTAAAGCTTCTTTTATGCGTTTTTGCATGGATATCAGTTCAACATCATTAAAATCTTCTTACCACTTACCTCAGTGATTTCTTTTTATAGTGGAAATCATTCTGACCAAATTCTAGTTTTGCGTTCTAAATTTTCAGGAACAACGAGAAGCTATGTAAGGACATAGTGTCCACTGTATTAAAAGAAGTAGAGAGGACAATATCTTTAGATGTTGCAAAAAAGCCAGTGGGACTGAATGAACTTGTAGAAGATTTTGAAAACTGGTGCCAGATTGGGAGTGAGCAGAAGGTTCACATGGTTGGCATCTTTGGGATTGGGGGATTGGGAAAGACAACTCTAGCCAAAGAGTTGTTCAATAGTAAGTGTTTGCAATACCATGGATCATGTTTTCTCTTCGACGTAAGGGAAGCATCTTCAAAAGGTGAATTTCCTTATTTGCAATCTATGCTGCTCCAAGATCTACTTAGAGGAAAACGCACATTTCAGAGTACAGATGAAGGACGGAGCTATCTCAGGCATCGTATGGAAAAGATCCAGTTTATGCGCTTCCTTCTTGTTGTAGATGATATTGACGAACCCAACCAGTTGGAATCTTTACTTGACATAGATTTTCTGTCTTCTGGCAGTCTGCTAATAGTTACGGCCCGTGATGAAAGGGTGTTGATACGTGCAGGAATTACCCTTCGTTATAAAATGCCAATGATGGACTTGAAGAATAGCAAAGTGCTCTTTTGTTTGCACGCTTTCCACCAGGAATGTCCAGCCACAGGTTACGAAGATTTGGTTGAGAATTTTGTGAAAGAGTGTGGAGGTTTACCTTTGTCTCTTCAAGTCTTGGGAGGGCATGTTTATGGTAGTAGTGACAAACATTATTGGCAATTAGAATTGGATAGAGTTCGCAAGACGCTGCCTGAAGATATAAAACACAGACTCAAGATAAGCTTTGATGCCCTCGACAGCGAGCAGAAACAAATTTTCATGGACATTGCGTGTTTCTTTGTGGGCAAGTTGATGAGCATGGCCATGAAAATATGGGAGGGATCGGGCTGGAGCGGTGAGCATGCACTTCAGACCTTAAAAGACAAATGTCTTATTGAAAGCAGGGATTATGACGAGCGGTACCAAGACTATCTTGTTTTGAGAATGCATGACACTCTCCGTGATTTAGGAAGGGCAATGGCAGATGAATTAGGCACTCCTCGTCGAATATGGCGCCCTCAAGATCTTCAATCTTTGGTTTGCTTCTTTCTCGTAGAGGCTTAGTGATATTCTTAGTTTCAAACCTTTTTCAACATTTGTCTAGTTGGATGGTGGATTTTCTGACATTCGATATTCCATATTCCAGTAGAGCTATTTTGACATGTTTTCAGCATTGTGGATAGAAGATTTTTTTTTTTTTGACAGACAAATTGATCTCGACGTATGTATGTAGGCATTAAAGGGATTCCAAAACATTCTCACAGAAGCCAACGGCGATAGTTTCAGGTGCCTGAATTCCACCTTTGACAGGGATACGAGTGCCAATATTACATACCTTTTAGGAAGTTCAAATAATTATGCTCAGGCATCAACAAACTTGCTATGGTTTCGACTTGAGATGGAGCGCGGTCAATTGAAAAGCATTCCTTCATGGATTCCTTTGCAAAGTCTACAGTCTCTAAGTATTCTCCGAAAACCTTCACGGATGCCTTACAGTTTGTGGCAAATTTATTATGAGCGGTGTTTAAGAACTTTCTTAAGCCATAAAACACAACTGTGGAAGAGCATTGCCCAGGTATTTTGTTTTTGGAATGAGTCTATTTAAAGTTTAGATGATGCAATTTGGATTAATAGTATAAATATTCTATTTAACTATTATCAGGTTTAATGATCAAACATTTAATAATACATTTTATCTATATTAAAAATATTAAATATTTATTTAATTTATATTGATCAAAATTATTTTTATTTGTTAAACTGATTATATTTATAGTTAACAATAAGTTGTTGTAAGGGAGATTATTTACCACGGGAAAATAATATGAAACAAATAAATTGGGAATTTCAGGCCCCTCTCCAATTGAAAGAGCTGCAGCTTCAGGGAATGCATTTGAGGGAGTTTCCAACTTCTTTGGGAATGCTAACTCATCTGGTAAAACTGTACATAACAGGATGGTACAAAGAAACAATTGAAGGGAAGCTCTTATCAGATACCCTTAGTAAACTTGTTCATCTTAGAACACTGCTTTTTAGACATTTAAAAATACGTGGAGAAGTTGCTTTCGGCAAAAGTGGAGTAGCGTCCCCAATGACTAGGCTAGAAACAATACGTATTGATGGGATACGACTGTTGACCAAGGCCTCAATTAGTGGGAAGCATTGTCCCAGCCTTGAATCTCTTCACATTACAAATATGTCAAATGTAAGTGAAATGGATTTAACAGGGGTAACAACTTTGAAATTTCTTCAGTTGGCTTTCTGTAGAAAGCTGATAAGGATAGCTGAGGACTTTGAGCTGAAAAATCTTGTAGAATTAAGTATTGTTGAATGCCAACAGTTTGAAGAGTTGCCAAGCCTTGCAGATCTGAGTTGCCTGAACAGTATTACCATTGATGGATGCCCCAAGTTGCAGAAAGTAACAGACATTGAAAAATTGAAAGGACTGAAGCAACTATATCTTTCAACAGGTGACAAAGCTGCATGGAATTGCATTCAAATGTTACAGGTATTTAACACTAGTCTTTCATAACATAATTATATCTTTCACTTTCAAGGTAGAACAATTTTTTGCACTTGTAATTAATGAGCTAAGACTCGTTACAAGTAGTTTTTGATAAAAGGGGTAAAACGGGTTTTATAGGGACCCGAAACCACAACGTTTACAATGCAGAAAAGAGGACACCAAAGTCCAACAAAAAAAAACAACTGCCCAGGAAAAGACCAGCAGCAACCAGACAAAAAAGACTAGAAAGGTCAAGTCAGAAGGAACAACAAAGTAAGCACCAAGAAAACCCCAGCCATTAATTCAGAGTCGTAAGGAACGATTCCGTCTCTGCCTCCAAATTCTGCATATCTTTGACACCCTTTTTGAAAGTTTGAATCATCTTCGGAGTGAGGGGGGCCTTGCGTTTTAGATTGGCTCTGGTTCTTCTGGAAATTCCCACTTCCGTATCCTGGCTTTTATCCTCAGTTTTCTCCAGATCCACCACCAGAGAACCCTGCTGGGCTTTATCAAGCTTCTCAGTCATCGCATTAATGATAATGGCATTGTGTCTTGCCATGCGATTGTTTTGCTCAACGATAGTTTTGATGGTATTCCAAATGCTCTCCTCCTTGGAGTCTATATTTCTGTTACTGTGATCCACATTTTTCTTTTCAATCTCTGCAATCTTTGCGCCCTGCTCATCAATCTTGCTTTGCAGAGCCCAATTTTTAATTTTCAACTCATTAATTTCAGTAAAAGTCCATTCCAAGAGTTTGAAGTAGGACTCAGAATTGGTTTAGGCAAGGTTCAGAAAATCCAAAGAGGGCTCTTTTCCAGTATTAGGGCAAGTGTACTCTGGGTTAGGACTAATAGGGGGGTAATCATTAGTGTGTTTATCTGGCAAAGGATCAGTGCAAAACTCGGTGTGGTTGGCATCAAACTCCTCCGACTCAGAGGACTCTTCAGAGTAGGAAACAAGATTTTTGGCCTGGGGTTTCTTATCAACAGAGCTGTTCTTAAGGGATAGGCTGTTAGGCTTAAGCTCAATGCGGGTTTTACCAGAATTCCCATAAGGGATAGCGTGCAAGCTAGGGACTCTTCTAGCCGAACTAGAGTTAGGTAGATACTCCAAGCCACTGGGTTCAGTGTCATCACTCTCAGAATCAGGGGTGGTTCCAGAATAGCAGGAGTAGGCACATTGAGATATTCAACAATCAACCTTATTAGCCCAGTGTGCAGGATGGGGAATCTTTTAGGGTTTTTCTTATTATCCTCCAAACTTTTCTTCAAGGAACAGAAAAGATAATAGGGGATGGAGACCCTTACCTTGTATCGGAAGTGGTTGAGAAGAGCAAAGTGGTAGCCATATACTTTAGTGAAGCACCCATCCACCGTAATGTACTCCATGATGACCCACAAAACCTTCCTCCAAAGAGTCTTTATGGTGTCAACATCGAAGTAACTATTAGCAATTTTGACCATGCTTAGCCTTTCTTTTTTCCTTTTAGGAAATATGATCACAGCTTCATTGGAAAAAGCCCTGTCCCTAAAGAACTTCTTCCCTTCAGTAGATAATCCCGTAACATCAGCAATAAGATTTTTGTTGAGTTCCACATTCCTACCAAATAGGGTCAAATTCTCGATATTCCAATTTTTAACAAAGAGATCTATAGCCTCTTGGTTAGAGCCATGAAGCTTCTCCAGGAAAGGAAGCAGCCCTCCACTTTTAATCTTATTCCAAACCTTGGCATTTTTCATGTGTATATCATAGTTGTCCAGCTCAATTCACTTTCTGTCTCCTCCCATTTCGGTTAACACAGTGGGGTAGACCCAAACGCAAGCTTTACTAAAATTGGTCCCACCAAATCTAAGAACCCACAAAGCGTGTGGGGTTTTCTTGCAGATTAAGCCACTGGGCTCGGTCCCATGCACTCTAATGATTGTGATGTGAAAGACCCAACTTGTCCTCATTAAAGGGATAACACATCGCTTTTCCATGTGATTTATCATAATTTAATAGGGCACAAACATTAGAGTTTAGATCGCTATTATTAAGCCAGGTACACACATCTTTCCTCCTAACTCCTTCGTTAGCAAAAAAATCCGCAACAACATTGGCTTCTCTATAAGCATGTGATATTTTAACTTTTTCGAATTTAGCCAAGTTCAATATGGCATCCTCAATCCATGATTTGATGGTCCATGAGGGGGGAGACGTGCCACGGAGGCAGTCAATTATGTTCTTGGAATCTCCTTTGAGCCACAAATTTTTAATGTTTAGACTTTGGGCTAAATTTATGATGTTAAAAGCACCAGCAGCCTCCGCCAGATGATTTGTTTGAGAGCCAAGAGGCGAGGCAATCACTCTAATAAAATTGCCATAGGAATCCCTTATAACTCCTCCATAGCCCACCACCCCCAGATTGCCTTTAGCAGCACCATCAAAGTTAGCTTTGATCCACCCGTTTGGCGGAAAAGACCAGCAAACCCCCTCTCTATCCTTCTTGGCCTTCATTATAGTACTAGACAAAGACTAATGTTCCAGTCCTTAGAAACAATTAAGTCATAGAGCAAATGCTCCGCTTTCATGGGCATTCTGTCCTTCTGGGCCACAGCATTAAAATTTTCCTTTAGGGATCTGACAATTTTATCAAAGACAATATCCATAGAGGCTTCTTTACCCCTAAAAATTTTGTTGTTGCATTCTTTCCAGAGGCCCCAAGCAACATGAGGGAAGGATAGGTCCCAAAAAATCTTGAGCATAGGATTCCTTGTCAGGGCTTTCCATTGAGAGAAAAAATCTTCAATGGACGAAGGGAAAACCCAAGGAAGGTGCCATAACCTGATGAATTTTTCCCATAGAGAAGCAGCAAATGGGCAATGAAGGAATAAATGACACACTGATTCAGCCTCCATCTTACAATTAAAGCATCTATTTGGAATTTTAAATCCGTGTTTACACAGGTTATCAATTGTCAGCACCTTGTTTTGGAGAAGGATCCAGAAGAAGATATTGATTTTAGGTATCAAATGTTTGAACCAAGCTTTAGACCAGAAGTGAGGATGATCCAGAGAAGAGGTAATCCTGGCGAAAGCAGATGACATAGAAAAATTGCCAAAGGGTTCATCGATCCAAACCACACGATCATCCAGCTGCTCAGAAATTAAGTCTAACTACCATCAGAGAAGACTGGATGGGAGCCAAAGCCTGACTAACACTGCACAAGTCCACCCAATTACCATTCACTCTGTAATCTTTCATATAAGTTCCAAAACGTGCCTTACAATTCTCAGCCCATTCACTGAAAGAATTGAATTTTATAATGGGCTCCTTAAAAAGCCATCTGTCCTTCCAAAATCTGGTGTGATTACCATTTCTCACTTGCCATCCAATACCATCATCCAATACCATTTCTGGGAAGAAGGTGGGGATCCTTCTTTATAATGGAGGTGTAGACATGCAGATTTGACATGATCATCAAGGTTCATCTCTCGATTAAATAAATCAAGTTTTATTTAATTAAATCATAAATCTCCTAAGGTCTATTAATTTAATCACCAATATTAAATTAAATGATCAATGCTCATTTCCTCTCATTTGATTTTAAAAGAAATACAAAATCTAATATCAAATGTCATATCACTTCAATCACCTATTAGATTAATCAAATCATGATTAGTTTAATCCTAACTACAAAAATCTTCTAGATTCATCCACTTGCACCAATAAATCACTTTATTTGATTTATTAAAACCCATATTTTCCCTCATTAACTCTCATCTTTGACTTTTTGGACAAAGACAATTCCCCCCCAAAACCCTCAACCACATGCATTTATTGGCATTTTTCAAATTCAAATTGGCACATTGGCCAAGACTTGCACATTCCTCACCCTCTCACACCTTGACAAGTGGCATCTTGTCATTGGCCCATGAATGATCCCACATTCATCAATTTGGCCTCTCCTCTCTTCAAGTTCAACTATAAGTTGAAGGATTCTCTCCTTCAAACAACATCGCATCTTTAGGCAAGGTTACTCTCCACATGAGAGAACTAATCTTGCTCATCACGACACAATTTGACAACACATCTTGAGGCAAGGTTACTCTCTTCATTGGAGAATCAATATTGCTCTTCATCACCCACATCTGAAAGCATCTCCACTATAGGAAACTTGAGCTCAAGAGCATCTCATTGTCTATATCATCATCTTGGCAATCTTGCTTATCAAGGATTGGGAAAGGGCTCTTTCACATATTCAAGGAGCACCAATCCACCATAGAATAGATATACTTCATGTCTTCTTTACATGTTTAATTTGGTTTTATCATTTGTTTTGAAGAATGTCATGTTATTCTATGAGGATGTTAGAATCATGCTAACTAATTTGCAGATTTTCATGTCCACAAAAATGGCGCTAGAAGGAGGGCCTAAGTTATTTACTAGTAGAAATCTTACGATGGTTGCATTATGATCAGCTTTATGCCTATGGAATTTAGTTTTATGCCTGATAAATACATTCAGTTTTAGAAAAAGAAATGACATTGGGAGCATGGATTAAGCCTATCAATTGCAGTATTTTGAAGATTTCTTTAAAGATTGTAGGGCGTCAACCTTTAAATCTGTTAATGGCATTTAAATTGAAAGTTTCTAAAACTTCTTTATGAATCTTTTTTCTACCTACCAACTTATAGTAACTTTAAAGTAGGAAAGTTTCTAAAGTATTGTCAACAACTTTACGTCTATCAAAGATTTAAAGAACTTACACCAGCTAATAACAATTTGATTGAAAGTTCTGTATGCTCTTTTAGCATAATCAATGTTTCGTAGTCCATGCAATCCATGGGAAAACATCCCTTTGAGGAGTCTTATCATAGTTAGGTGAATTTTAAAATCTTTGTAGGCAGCTGTGTAAAAAGCATTTCTCATGGTCTAACTACTCAAAAAGTAGATGAAGACTCCCTAGCCTTTGCCCCTACATCTATTTTTACATCTGCCTTGACCGCAATAAGCTCTGCCTAAGTGCTAGAACTAACTTGTTTGTCTGTGTTGGCAATCAAATTTGGTCGAAACCTCTCTGTCAGTCCAACTTTGCCAATAGTAGATTTCTTTGAAGACCAGCCACAGAAAAGGTATTATCATTATAGGTGCCCATCTGGATAAACAAGTAGGCCATTCGAGCGAAGGTGTTTACAAATCCTAGGTCTGCATTTATCTCTCATGCATAGAATGTTGGTGTAAGCTCATGGATATTTTCTTGTGGTCCAAGTTGTCTTTATTTATTTCATTGAAGTCTTAGAGCTATGCTCCATGCCAATTACATAGCTAGACATGCTACATAATCATTTTTAGATTATGTTGTCGGTCATAGAGAATCACATCGTCCACTCGCATAGGTTAGTTGTAGAATTCAATTTTAGACCTACCAATCGAATCAAGCTTGAAATTTTTTAAAATCTTTTACCAAATCCTCTGTGCGCATGTCCTGCAATCGGTAAGTATTGTGTCAAACAGTCTGTGCAACTTGACTAGGCTTATGTGCGCCAGGGAGTAGGATATTGGTGAAATATTGTAGAATTTGGCTTTACACCAACTAATGCATTTGCTTAAAATTTACTTACATGGGTAGGGAAGTCACAACATTTCTTGAGATCACATTTTTTTTTTCTCTGAGGCACTCTGTCAAATAGTTCATGTGATTGCTATGTACTTCTACTCGCAGTTAAACAGTTCATGTGCTTTGTCTATGCCTTATGTACTCTATTAGCAGTTTACATGCTTTGTCAATGGGTCAGAATAGTTCGCATGCCCTCTCTATGCTTGAGGCCATGGGCAAAAGATGTATTATCTAGTTTTACACACACGGCCTCTCCTTTGCACTGGTAATTCCACAGTCAAAGCGCGCTCTTCATCATATCATTGTGAGTCACTGCAGTCTGGTGATACGTCTATGTGCTGCTTTTTGACAGATTCATTCAAGTTACTCCATCACCATTTCTTTTCATTGATTGATTGATTGCACTAACTTGTCTAATAGTTATTGCGTTCCATGAAAGAACATTCCTTTGAGACGTTTAGGCTATGAGATATCTCGTATCCATCCATATAACTGTCCTGTCAAAGTAGTTCGCCGACCCATTTGCACTTCCCAAACTGTGATTGTGTTGTTCCTTACCTATGATCTCATACTTTGAATGCATTGAAGCGCCGACTCCAATAGTCCAAGTGAGTAGTAATCTAATGACTAACTTGTTTCCAGTATATAAATGCTGACCTAACAAATGCAAAGGCTGAAAGACAAAGGAAAGCATCATTTGGTTTAAAATACTTTTGCACTAAAGAATTTAATGCTTTTCTTCACTAAGAGTGATGCATCTCTCATTTATGTTGTTACTTAAAAATCTTAATCCTATGACTAGTTGTTTACGCAGAAGGGTTTCTGTCATTGTTGATTAGACATTGATACGGTACGCATAAAATCCAATTTTGAACTGCCAAACTTAGTTATCAATGCAGCAATGAATGAGTGTGTAAATGGCGCGTCTTCAAGATTCAAATACCTCTTACCTATTTGGCATTAATTAGTTTGAAAAGACACCTAAATATGTCATCCAATGGAATTTGATAGGTAGTGAATGATGAATCTTTTCTTATAACTAGTTTGAATCTTACTTTGTCCTTAAAGCTATCATCTGCCTTTGATATTGAAATAGGTAATAGTGTGTGGAAAGTTGTTACGAATTATGAGTTGTTGTGAAGTATAAAGTAATTATGTCTTTATGATCTTGGTTATTAGATTTTTCATGGTTCCATCTTGGTATTGATTGACAAGAACCTTTGAATTAAGTTTTGTTTTGGATATACTATATCTTGTCGTGGTCATGTTTCAAAACATTAAGGAGATCATTAATAAAACTTTATTATACATTTAGAATGTTATCAATGCAAGATTTAGGCTTTTTATAAATTTTCAAGGAAGAGGAATTCTTGCAATAAAGGTCATCTTGAGGGTATTTTTTTCTGTTGGGAGGTGTTTTCATTATGATCAATTATTAAATTGTTGAGGTAAATTTCATCCCCAAGTTTGTAACTTTGAACTCTTTTTTATAGGTTGACATAAAGGTTGAAACTAAAGGTGTTGACATCAAGATTGAAATCAAGGTAGACATTTGAAGACATGTATCTGAATTGAACAAAGGAACAAGGTTGACATCAAACGAAAAATGAAGGCAAATGGAGTGGAGTTGGAGATATTTTTTGAAATCAAGACTTGGAAAAAGCATTTTTTAATTCTTATTTTAAATCTTAGAGCTTCAATTCACTACCCTTTTTTTTATGTTTTAAACCAACTCACATTTCCTTTTGGGTTTAAAATTAACCACTTGACTTGATCTTTTCAAAGTTGGTTAAAAAGAACCTTAGACATTTACTAGATTTCAATTTGGACTTAAAATTGAACAAGGCAAACTATACATTTCAATTAGTGCTTTTAAAATGAACTCATCACTGCTTTTGGGACTTAAAATGAATAAGTGTTTCCATGTTTTGCAATCTTTTTCACAAACTAACATCATTTAAAATGCGTATGCACTTCTCTCATGCTTCACAATGATCTTGAGAATCAAAAGCATTTTGGTGATGTTAAGTTGTCAAAAATATTGCCTCCACACTTCGATTTGGGATCTAAAATTGAACAAAACATGCGAGTGTGAGCATGATATATTACGGAGGTTCTCCCCTTTGTTTTTCAACAAAGGTTGTGCGAACGACGGGATATGTTAGCTCGCTTTTGTTTATCTTAGAGGGTCTGCCTTGTGGGAAAAAGTACTCACCCAAGGGAATGACCCAACTGGGAACACGCTAAAGCCAAACGACTTCCAAATAGTATATAAGTGTGGATTCTTGAGGAAAGTTCAAGAATCACGAGGATTATTCCGATGAGATGGACAGAAATGGGCTCTCGCTGACGTTGGATAATCCCCCACGAACGGAATGCCCGAATTAGAGCCCTTGTTTAGAAAAGGCCAAATCCTTTTCTATTTTCTTGGTGCAAGAGGTCATGTCCTCTGAAGCCGCCCCACGTTATACATGCGGTCTTATTGTGGAAATGGAAAGTATGCCATGGGAGATTCATGGGTACTAATGCGTGGCTGACCCAAGAAGTGTGTGCCATGGAGGGGAGCTAGTGTGGTCAAGCATTTAGCCATTCTCACAAGATATGCGCAACTGGATTTATCCAAGTGGGAACCCAACAAGATATTGCCTCATCATCCTAGGAGTGTAAAAGTGCTTGAAAGAAAAAAACACATTGCTTGGTCTTTAAAACATTTGAAAAACAAACATTCACAAAAACCTTCAAAATTTCAAACCCCTTGTGAGAAACAAATACCTCTTGACGAATTTGGACACTCTTTCTTCTCCTAGGGATCATATTCCTAGAGGTTTCTAAGTGCACAAATTCTACTGTCATTTATTTTCAACGAGGTTAAACATAAGGAATTTTTGCCCTATTTTCCTCGATTTCCAAATAATGGACCTTATGGGATGAAAACGAAAGTGGGACATTAGACATTCCACTTGAAAACATAATCAATCAAGTGCTTTTGGTAAAAAGAATTCACTAAGACAAGAACAAAGACAAATTGGATTACATATGTGTTTTCTAACATGATTTCCAGCAAGACCAAAATCCCAAAACCAAAGTTCAAGAAGCTTAGTCTGAAAGCTCGTGAGGAGCATCTTGAGATCCTGAGTTGTATGAGTTCTATTATCAACAACATCCCAAACTTTTTGAAAGGTTTTCTTTCCTCCCATATGAAATATAGCATGTTCTTCAACTTCGAGGTCTTGTAAGAAGAAGTGTTAGTCTAGGTCAAGTCTAGGATCAATTTCAATCACTTTCATCCATCTCTCAACCATCAAAATCAATCAAAAGTCACCTCACCAACAACTCTTGGAAACTTTGTAAACATCTGTTATGCTAAACTTCTAGGTGAAATCAGATCACTTTGTTTGACTTAACACAACTAGCCAAACCATCATCCTATACACGAGTTCTCTCTAGGATAACACAAATTCCTAGGGTTTACGAGTTCATCTTGTTTGGATTAACACATTTAGCCAAATTATCAAATCATCACCCCGTTTGACTTAACACACTTAGTCAAACTGTCCTCTTATGTACAAGTCCACTCTAGGATAACACAACTTCCTAGGGTCTACAAGTGCATTTATCACATTTTGTTTGACTTAACACATTTAGTCAAACCATCATTCCAATCATGATCAATCAAAGTCCTAAAAAGTTTAGCATTTCCTTCAAATTTTCTTTAAGAGTTCCATTCATCCATATCACTCATCTTTCATTTATCTCATCCTCGTCATCACTTTGATCCTTCAATTATCCTAGTTCTTCGCTTCTTTGAACCTAAGGTTTAGACCAATCTAAAGAATTAGAGGTTCATCTCTTACATTCTTGAAAATTGATCTTCATTTTATGGTTCAAAATCGATCTCAACACAAGAGGGACATGGAATATAAGCTTGATCCATCCATCATGAGCAATTCAAGTCAACCAAACCATCCAAGTCTCGCAATGCCAATTGATTATTGAAACTCACATTTATACATGGCATCATTATCTCCTCCAAACTTCAATGATACGAATGTGAGTATGCCCAATCTAAAGTTTGGAACATCTTTCACAATGATAGATTTAAATCCAAGTCCAAATCTGCAAATCTATCAACCAAACGCTCAATGCATGAGTTTTCCAAACAACATTATCCCACCAAATCCATACATGCCAAATACAAGTTTGTTGAACATGAACATTCCTAGTCCACACTTGGTGAACTTTGGGATAGATATGCTTGCAAATCAAACCAATTTTGTTCAAAATCCAAGCAATATGTTAACAACTTCAGATATTGATCCGATTCAAGGTAACCCCATGCAAAATCAAAGTTACCTAAATCAAGGCAATATGATTCCCAACCATAATAATGTTCAATTTCAATCTATCATGCCAACAATCAACACCATCCCCAACCCACCACCACCACCGTCGCCGCCGCCGCCAAAACACAGCATGACCAATTCATTCTCCATCATGTTGCAAGCTACTCAAGAAGCTTCCCGAAAAAAGGCACTCCAAAACCAACAAGCCACACAAGCTACGCAAGCCACACATGCCACTCAGATGGCACAAGCAATCCAACAAGCACACGCTCAAGCACGAGCACAATTCCAAGCTCAGCAAGTGCAAGCACAAGCACAATACCAAGCTCAATTGAAAATCACAACAAGAAGCGTATCAAAAAGCCTTGCAAGACTACCAATTACAGCAGCAATACAACCAACAACAAGCATTGTTGGCTTAACAACAAACACAGGCATTACTCACTCAACAAAGCTTGCAACAAATTCCCAACACAATTGTTGAAATCAAAAATCAAGATCAATCTATCAATAAGCACCTTGAAGATGTTTCCACCTCAATCAACAATCAAATCAACATACACCAATAACCACTTTCAATCACGATCAAAATCCACCAATGATTTCCAACAATGATCCAATTCAAGAAATGTCAACATCACTTGATCCTATGGTTGAAGACATTTGTAATCTCTCTTCCACAATTGTTGAAAACAATGTTCAAGATCTTGAAGATGTTTCTACCCCATCTAGTGATCAACTCAACATTCATCAAGAGCCACTTTTAGTGATCTATTTCAAGATGTGTTACAATTATTTGATCCCATTGACATAATCTATGATACATCGACCAATGATCATATCGAAAAGGTCTCTACATCACTTTATGAGTTAGAGGACATATCTCAAGAACTTATTCTGAAGCGTGATCAACATCTTCCATCAAAGTCTAGCAATGGTCTTTCCCAAGACATATTGAAATCCTTTGACCTCATGGTTATAGATATTGAAAGAATCCCTAGCTCAACAATGGATCCAAATCCACTGAAAGATCAAGAGAATATTGAGCCACTTCCCAATGACGATGTCCAAGAAGCCACTATAAGCAATCCATCCTTTGAAATTGACCCATGTCAAGAACTTAATCCAAAGCATTATGAAAATAGTTCTAAAATCACTCAAGATCAAGAATTCGTATATCCAAGATACTACAATGATCTAATGGGCACTCTTTTATCTATACAAGATGTCGCAAATGATGATCATATCCATATAGAAAATATCCCTCCATCTACCCGTGAGATGCTTTCTTTGGATGGACACATAGATGATCTTCATTCAAAACAAGAGTCTCCTACTCTTAACATTGGTACACATGATCAAAATATGGAAAAATTTGGAGACATATCAGAAGCAAATCATGAAGAAAGCTTCTACAGAAGCTGTAAATCAGAAACGTCCTTTGGACACCTATCAGAAGCAAATCATGAAGAAGGATTTTACAGAAATCATGAATTAGAAACAACATCCTATGAACTAAATCATGAGGAAGAGTTTTATGAGGACACTGAATCATCAACACTTCTTGAAGAAGCAGTACAATATGATATTTCACAAGATCAAGCTAAAGATATCAATCAGGCATTCATCCCACATGTGGAGGATCCTATTAGTTATAAAGTTGGATCACTCACCTTTCTCAGGGCTAGCTACCTCATCAATAAATAAGTTGGCACTTTTGAAGATCCACCATGAAGCAAAGAAGGATTAGCACCTTGTTTCCAAGGTAGATCATATTCTATTGCAGACAAAATGTTTCAACAGATGAATTATCAAGGCAGAGGATTAGGCCTACATGAACAATTTATCCTAGAACCAGTGCAGATTATCGACAATCCTAAGCATCAAGGCCTTGGTTATTCGACAATCAAGGGATCTCAACATATTAGTGATAGTTCCACAAAACTGGGGGCAATGTCATCTCAACCAAATGTCAACATAGGGGGCACAAAGAATCCTTATAATGAAACCAATGCCAATACTACGACCCACCATGTCATGAATCTCCATCCACCCATCACCCCATCCATGAATTGGGACCAACAAAAAAGGAAAGATTTGAATCAAAGCATGAAGAACACCATTAAAGAAGGACAAGTCAAATATATATGGATACCAAAGAATACAAAGAAAGACTATCCCTATCAGACTCCATTAGTCAAAAAAACTAAGGGACAAAATAAAAAATGGAAAAGTATCCATTAAATATTTCCACAAAGGAAAAAGGAAGTTTCTCAAGCAACATACAAAGTGTATCAAGCAGTTGGTCCTAATTCCACACACACTTCCGTATCCACCCATTATTGCTCATCTTCCCAATTTTGGAGAATCAAAGGCTCCAAACTATCAACCAATCCATCTTTTACTCCTAAAAACACTCCATCCATGCCTCCATGCATAATATCCAATTCTCACATTGATCATGTGTTGGCAATGACCCTTCATCATAAGGATTCAGAAGGCACCCTATCGCGATGTGTGCACAAAGACAGAGTTAACTCTGGTATCAGCAAAGCAGATCAGGGATCTCAAAAGTTTCTTTCAAGTGCACGTATCTTAGCAAAAAAACTTCTTCAAGCAAGATATCGATGGCACATTATGACAGAAGCATCAAAATCAACACCACGAGGTGGTTCAACATCAACTTAAAATCTATCAGAAAATACAAAAAAAAAAAAATCAGAAAAATGTCCTAGAAAAAATGGTCACCTTGACGAAAACCTAGCAAACAGGAATTTTGGTGATAACAAAAATAAAAAACCAGAAAAAGGATTGAAAACAGTAAAGAGAAAAATCGTCCTCTAGTGAAAACCATTTTGGTGGCACTTTGGACAAGTACCATGATGAAAACGTGGCAAATAGGCATCATGTGTAGAATTGAGCATCTACGTGCGCCAGTTCAGGAGAAAGTGTCTTATCACATCCATAATAAAGCCAACATTCCAATCCATTTTCATCCATCTGCATCCATACTCCAAGGTATCTTAAATGAAAATTCGGTGCACACTTTACACTTGTTTGTGGTAAACATCTTGACATGGGTCATTTTCATTGATCCCATCCTACCTAATGCTATCTGAGCAATATCCAAATGAGTGTTCCTCTATTTGAACACCTTATCTTGTCACAAGATAATCCTTGGCATCCTTTGTATGCTTACCATACCCATCCATATATCCAAGAATCCACCCATGGCATTCCATACATTGCTAGACACTGGGGGTAGATATTTACATCTTAGTTTGGGAATAAATCTTGATCTATGTCCTCCAACTTATGAAGTGATCCGAACATTTGAAAACGTGAAATCAAATCGGTCAAGGCATTTGTGAGCCGCCAAATCCACGTCACTAGCCCATGGCATATTTTGATGAGAAGACTTTCCTTATCAAGCTTTATCTTTCATCCAAACAATCAATATCAGTTGCATCTAATGTGTACTTTAGTGTCACATCAAAATCATCAAATCTATTTTGTTCCAAATCAAGCTTCATTAATCTTGATCAATCGAATCCAATCAATTATCACCTTGTTTGACTTAACACACTTAGTCAAATTATCATCTTGTGAACGAGTTTACTCTAGGATAACACAACTTCCTTGGGTTTACAAGTTCATTATCATCTTTGTTTGGCTTAACACACTTAGCCAAATTATCAAATCCATAATCACCTCATTTGGCTTAACACACCTAGCCAAATTATCCTTTTTGTACGAGTTTATTCTAGGATAACACAACTTCCTAGAGTTTACAAGTGCATTATCACTTTTGTTTGACTTAACACACTTAGTCAGACTATCAATCCATCAATCTGATCGATCAACCTTAAGCTTGGTTTTCAACAAAATCCTGAAACAAAGCACTGATATCGTCATGCATATCCACCTCCAAATTGTCAAAATCATGCAAAAATTTTCAAAAACATTCAAAAAATTCATCAAAATTTAAAAAACATTCAAAAACCAAAAACATTGAGAAAATTCATCAAAAATCCAAAAACATCCAAATCATTCAAAAATCCAAAAACATGTCTAAATATTAGAAAATCTTAAAAAAAAAATTCATCATTGAGTCATGTCAGTCTCTCACCTTGTCGAACTACGTCGTCTTTGAGCTTGAACGTAGGCAAGGTTGATCTTTGATCATCCCCTGAGATAGTTAGGGTCAATCCTTAGGCATTCGTCGCATTGGCAATCTATTTGCCCATTTATTTTTTATAGTTAGGGTCAGTCCTTAGGTGTCCGTTGCATTGACAATCCATTTTCCCATCTATTTTTTACAATTAGGTCAGTCCTTTAGGTGTCTGTCGCATTGGCATCTGTTTTCCCATCGATTTTTTACATTTTAGGATTTTAGGCGTCCGTCGCAATGACATCCGTCTGCCCATCTATTTAGGTGTCTGTTGCAGGGGCATTTATTTGTACATCTTTTTCACATTTTAGTATTTTTAGGCATCCGTCGCAGGAGCATTTGTTTGTCCATCTTTTTCATATTTTAGGATTTTTAGGAGTTCGTCACAATGACATTCATCTGCCCATCTATTTAGGTATCCATCGCAGGGGCATTCGTTTGTCCATCTAGTTACATTTTAGGATTTTTAGGCATCTGTCGCAATGACATTCATCTGCCCATCTAGTTAGGCGTCCGTCACAGGGGCATTCATTTGTCCATCTTTTTCACATTTTAGGATTTTAGGCATCTATTGCAATGGCAATCCATATGCCCATCTATCTCATTAGTAGTCAAGTCAATTGGAGTCTGAACTACGTCATCTCTGAGCTTAAACTTAGGCAAGGCCACCCTTGATCGGCCCCCGAGACACAAAATACCAAAAACATTTGTAAAACATCTCAAAAATTCCAAAAACAGCCTCAAAACATTTGAAAAAACCAAAATGGTGCATCAATTTCATCTCGCTTTCACCCGTGATTGTCATCACTCATAATAAAACGATCGTCACTTTCACCCTTTGGTGAGTCAGTCAAAAGCAAGTTTAGCAGGTTCAAAAAGTGAATGCTTAATCATCAAAGTCTCAAGTCTAGAGCAGTAAGCAAGCAAAGTGGTCAACTCGGAGTATCAATAGCTTATCACCCAAATTAGTCTCACCAAAACCCTAATCACTACATGTCCTAGGATGAAGCTTTCCTACGATGGACATAAGCATCAGGTACCCCACAATAGTTAGCCTTGGCTAGTGGTACGAAGAACATTAGCTTGTTTGTTTACTTTATCTTGGTCTTTTTGACTTTTCTTATTTTGCACTCATTCCAAGGACCTCTCGATGATGCCTAAACAAAACAGGTTTAGAGAGAAAGGAATGGGGCAATGATCATTATCTTTTTATCTGCTGTGCTTGTTGGATGCCTTTGTAAAATAACTTGGCGAATACTTGCTTTGTTAGGTCTGTCCTAGCAAGGTTTTCATATGTCAAGTGTGAACAAGAGCACTCCTATCTGATTGTCGAGTTAGAGTCCATCACACTAGGTGCAACGCCATCCTGGTTCTTAATACCTTGATGCATCACACCTACGTGTGTTATCAAACATAAAGAAAGGTATGCTCTTTTCCCATCCTTGGATAAGCAATACACATCATCATTCATCATCATATCCAATAAAGTCTCGACGACTAGGGGACTTATTGGACTTCTACAACTTCTTGGATTTAAGGGTTTATCCCTCTCATTCTTCTATCCATCCTGTATCCATCTTGCATCCACATTCTCATTCTACATAATCATGTCATATCATCATAAGACAACATCATCAATCGCATTCATCTCACATGCATTGCATAATCATTTAAGATGTTTAAGATAATATAGATTTGTTATTTTAAGCATCTTCCAAACATCTCATTTTCATAATCATTTAAGTTGTTTAGGATAATATAAATTTGTTATTCTAAGCATCTTCCAAACATTTCGTTTCCATCATCATTATCATCCATACATCCATTTTGAACCTCTTTGTCATGAGATCGACCTCAAATCAAATATTTTCGCTCGATCTCTCAAGGGGGCAATGTACTAACGTACTTATTTTCACTGGGGCATCTAAAAAAAGCAGAAATTTTTTAATTTCGATGTCGGCAACATCATTCTTTGAATCAATGCAACAAGTACATTACTTCAAAGAGGGGCAAAATGTAGACATGCAGATTTGACATCATCATCAAGGTTCATCTCTCAATTAAATAAATCAAGTTTTATTTAATTAAATCATAAATCTCCTAAGGTCTATTAATTTAATCACCAATATTAAATTAAATGATCAATGCTCATTTCCTCTCATTTGATTTTAAAAGAAATACAAAATCTAATATCAAATGTCATATCACTTCAATCACCTATTAGATTAATCAAATCATGATTAGTTTAATCCTAACTACATGAATCTTCTAGATTCATCCACTTGCACCAATAAATCACTTTATTTGATTTATTAAAACCCATATTTTCCCTCATTAACACTCATCTTTGACTTTTTGGACAAAGACAATTCCCCCAAAAAACCCTCAACCACATGCATTTATTGGCATTTTTCAAATTCAAATTGGCACATTGGCCAAGACTTGCACATTCCTCACCCTCTCACACCTTGACAAGTGGCATCTTGTCATTGGCCCATGAATGATCCCACATTCATCAATTTGGCCTCTCCTCTCTTCAAGTTCAACTATAAGTTGAAGGATTCTCTCCTTCAAACAACATCGCATCTTTAGGCAAGGTTACTCTCCACATGAGAGAACTAATCTTGCTCATCACAACACAATTTGACAACACATCTTGAGGCAAGGTTACTCTCTTCATTGGAGAATCAATATTGCTCTTCATCACCCACATCTGAAAGCATCTCCACTATAGGAAACTTGAGCTCAAGAGCATCTCATTGTCTATATCATCATCTTGGCAATCTTGCTTATCAAGGATTGGGAAAGGGCTCTTTCACATATTCAAGGAGCACCAATCCACCATAGAATAGATATACTTCATGTCTTCTTTACATGTTTAATTTGGTTTTATCATTTGTTTTGAAGAATGTCATGTTATTCTATGAGGATGTTAGAATCATGCTAACTAATTTGCAGATTTTCATGTCCACAGGAGGAGCAGTTGTTTTCTAGGTATTTGCTAGCCAGAATATCAATCCACTCCCCAGAAGAAGAGGAGATTCTCCATATTTGTTTAGCCAAGAGGATTTTATTGACAATTATGATTCTTGTTATACCAAGTCCACCGGCCTTTTTGGGTCTACAAACCATATTCCAGCCAATTAAGGGAAGTCTTTTATTTTCTTCGACACCCAACCAAAGAAATCTTTTTTGAATTTTTTCAATAGCATCAGCAAATTTAGCAAGAATCATAAATAGGCTCAGGGCATAGATAGGCAGATTCTGGAGAGAGGCTTTGAGGAGCTGGAGTTTTTCGGCCTAACTTAGAAGGGCTCCTTTCCACCCTGTGAGCTTCTTGCTGAATCTTTCCACCAACGAGAGCTAGAAAGACTCAGAAGGTTTCAAGCTTAAAGGTAGACCAAGGTAGGTGGCAGGAAAGGAATCCACCCTGCAACCCAAAATTCTGGCAATTTCTGCCTGTCTATGATCCAGAGTATTGAAGAAGAATAGAGAACTCTTTTGATTGTTGATCAGCTGTCCTGAAGCTCTCCCATACTTGTCAAGTAGTTGTTTGATAGATTTGCCTTCAGACACCATAGCTTGACCCATAAGCATAGTGTCATCAACGAATTGTTGATGGGAACACACCAGATTGCCCGAGGAAGGTTTGAGACCAGAAAGGAATTTAAAGTCAACCAAATTTTTCAGATTCCTACCTAAACTTTCAGCCATGATCGTGAATAAAATAGGGGAGATAGGATCACCCTGCCTTAGACCTCTGGTACTCTAAAAAAAGGAGGTAGGGGATCTGTTGATCATGATCAAAATGGAAGCTGTGGACACAAGTTGTTCCACCAATTGGATAACCCTATTACTAAAACCAAAAGCCTTTAAGATTTTAAATAAGAAAATCCAATCAACTCTATCATAGGCTTTTGAGATATCAATCTTTAATAAGAAGCCTTCAGTCTTCGACTCGAAAAGGGAGTGAATATTCTCATGAACTGTAACAATAGAATCAAGAATTTGTCTGCCAGGGACAAAGCCATTCTGTTGAGGAGAAATTAAGGAGGGAAAGAAAGTTAAGAATCTAGATGTTAAGACCTTAGAGATGATTTTGTATAAAGAGTTACAGAGACTTATGGGCCTAAAAGCCTCAAAGTTATCAGCTCTAGGTTTCTTGGGGATTAGAACCAACAAAGTAGCATTTAATTCTTTTAGAAGACATCTGGATCCAAAAAATTCCTTAACCGCATTAACCACATCTTCTTCTACCATCTCCCAAAGCCATTAGAGCCCGGAGCTTTACTCCCATCAAAGGAAAAGATAGCCCGTTTGACTTCCTCATTGGTGGGGATAGCTGTCAAAAAAGAATTGTTTTCCTAGTTGATAATTCTTGGTATAGCTTCAACTAACTGATCCTGCTCATTTTGGTTTATTTCATTACTTTCCGAGAGAAGATGTTTAAAGAAGGAGCTCACCTGCTTTCTAATATCCTCCTCCACCTCATACTTGGTTCCATTCACTTCTATTTGAGATATTTTGTTAACCGCTCTATGTTTTGATGCCGATAAATGGAAGTACCTATTGTTTCTATCTCCAGTAGACAACCAAAGGGCTCTAGATCTTTGTCTCTAGAACTCCTCCTCCTTTCCAATTATGTCATGCATCTTCCTAAGGAGCTCATTCTCTTTTTCCTTATTGTCATTCAAGTAACTCTCCTTCTATATTTTAAATTGAATTTCTCCCAAATCCATCTGAAGATCAGACTTAATCTTAAAGATGTTCCCAAAAGACTCCTTTTTCCATTTTTTTAAGTTACATTTCACTTCCCTTAACTTTTTAGCAATTCTGAACATATTTGTTCCTCGAATTCTTATGTTCCACCATTTCCTTATTTCCTTTTTGAGAGCAAGATGAGAAATCCACATTTTTTCAAATCTGAAAGGAGTGTTCTTCTTTTTTATTGGATCCACCGTGAGACTGATAGGAGAATGATCAAAACCAGTTCTAATAAGAGCTTTAAGGGAGCAGTAATAATAAAAATACCAATGATTAGAGATTAGAGATCTATCAAGTCTAGCATGTGTGAGATCCATCCCCTTTCTTCGATTAGACTAGGTAAAGGAGGCTCCAAGAAGATCTAGATCAATCAACCCTTGATTATAAGGTTTGCATTCATGTGAATCTAATGTAACCAACTAAGAGAAGATTGTTTTTTTCTTATCAATTCAGAGGATGCCATCGGAGTTCACAACTGTAATGGGGAGAGTAGGTAATGCAGTGGATTCAATTATAAATGCCAATCGCTTATCCGATGTGATTGGTGTGAATGCAATGTGTGAGATTCAAATAACTGAAAATGGCAACATGGAGGCATTTCTGCAAGCTCCAGAATCATTGAGCGATATTATCATGTGTGTTGAGGTTGAAAGCACTAGGAGACATAAATTACATGCTTATCCCCGCATGAATGCTTTCCACAACATAAGGAGCTCCCCTGAGAGTGGAGAATGGATTCTCACTATTGTTGTTGGTACTAGAGGAGAAATAAAAAATGCTCAACAACATATACATTATATTGACGGTTTTTTAAATGATCACGCTCAGATAAAGAAGGGGTGTATAGCCACAATAAAGAAAGACAAAGAATGGAAAACCCTTCCTATGTTTAAAAACATCATTGCCAAGCTATACAGAGTGATGTAATTGTGTTTTATATTTTTAGAAGCCTTTGGTTGTCTTCTCTCTCTGTTTCAATGTGAATAGTCCTCTTTTGTTGTTGAGCTTGTAATAAAAAAGACTAGGGGAGAGGGGTCATTAGTGGTGTGGGCTAACTTTGTCAGTTTATAGCGATTGACATAAATATTGTAAGATCATCATTTTTATTTTGAAATCGGAACTATCGTCTTATTTATCTATAACTAAGATTTGGAGATGTGACTCATCATGCAACTTGCCACATCAACACATCTACTAAGAAGTATCCAAAATTTGACTTTTTAAGGATTCGACCAAAACTTAATCATGGTAATCCTAGTAGTTGATAAAACAAATATCATTTGTTGCTTGTAAAATATCATATTTTTATTGAAAATAAGACATATGCAACCTAAATGGACCAAATACCTATTGGTAATGATAATTCTTTGTTATCTCTAGCTTTTATATTTAACACAAATGGACCAATAATTGAACACATAAAAACTATTTGTTATAAAAACAACACTTAATTATTTAAAATATAACTTATATCAAACAAAAATGGACCAATAGTTGAACACTAATTTTTTTGAAAATCCTTAACATTTAATGAAAAATTACATGTTATTTATTGTGCTCGCCTTTTATATTTGTGATAGGACAAACTATTAATATGAAATACTCCAATGCTTGTACATTGCTACCCCAATAGTTGTACACATAAGAACTATATTATTTAAATGAGACTTGTTTAAAATGAGTCTTATTTTATTAAATGAGCATTTAATTTTATAAATGACACACTTATAGTGGATAGTTATGATATTTTATTTGAGACAAAAAATATTCATTTCACTTGTTCATGAATGTATTTATGTTTTTTCACTTGAGGATTATAAGTTCTGAAGTGACCAACTATTGATCCCATAATGCCACATACTTGGTAATATTTTGAGTATTATGTGAAATGAATATATACAAGATATAATATTAATCCATTCTAGTACTAATATGAATAATCACAATTTACTACACAATTATTGGACCTTGCACAACTACTAGCCCCTCTCCCCTACTTCGTATCTATAGTTTATGAAATTGTGGTTACTTCAAATATTTGTTTATTTTTATTTTTATTTTATACTATTATTTTGGAAAATGAGCTTTGAGCAAAACTGGCCATCTAACAGTCAAAATTTTGAAAATTGCAGGCAATACTACCTGTGCCCTAGCCAATCTAGTCATCATCGGGTTAAACATGGATCCTTTTCTATCAACAAAAATCATTTTAAAAATGTTTGGGGCCCCAAACATCCACATAGACATCTTCTTCATGAAAAACAAGTTATTTTTGACATATGTGAAGATGACAGGTCACTACGTTCAAAGGGGTTTGACCATTCTCATTCAAGCGGAGGGCTCCAAAATAATTTTATATCCAATAACGGTCAAAAGGTGCATTTGAGGCATTTGTCTCATGAATGAGAAACAAATATTATAGCCTCAAATATTAATAGATCACATTTATCTA
This sequence comes from Sequoiadendron giganteum, assembly GCA_007115665.2. Lineage (NCBI taxonomy): Eukaryota > Viridiplantae > Streptophyta > Pinopsida > Cupressales > Cupressaceae > Sequoiadendron > Sequoiadendron giganteum. Next base: position 757,974,962 of record CM021100.1, read on the forward strand.
GGGTTCCTTCACAAGGTTTTTTGCTTTCTGCTAAGGAAACACAACAAAAGGGTTTTGTAGGAAAATACAAGGAAATAAAAAGGAGTTCATTCAGATCTATTTTATCTCACCTAAAGAAAAACAAAATCTTTCCTCATAGATCTTCTTCGAATCATCAAGGCGCTCTCTTCAATCTAAATTGTTTACCAATGAATAATCCTTTTTCAGTTGTCAAAACAAAGGATCAGGAACAACAAGATCGAGTTGATGTTGTTTATAAGAACAATTCATCTAAAAGAGCAAAAATCAACAATGTCAAGTCTCATCATGAGAATATTGAGACCCATCAAGGACCCATAAGAAACCAACATCAACATTGCATGCAAATCCACCTCATCAAACACAAAATGTAAGGGATCCAAAGCAACCAATACTACATACAAAGGCACCAAACAATTTGTTGCATGCAAAGGATTCAAATATGGCATTTCTACATGCATGGAAGAAGAAGAATGGGAAAAAAATTATGAAAGAGAAAGGTGGAATAGAGTAGTAAGGGGGAAACTATGCAATGGAGGAGAAAAAAGCACCAAAAAGATAATGCTTCAAGTAAAGAGAAGTCGTTGCCTCCTGCAATCTAACATAAAGGAGTATTTAAAGCTTTTGGGTTTAGAGAAAATTGAAAGAAAGGGTACTTATTTTGTTACTCTCTCTGATGAATTTTTAGAGCCACAAGCTCAAGATCTATGCCATCGTGTCATAATATGTAAGTTTTGGAAGATTTGCCTTGATATAGATCTTTTAAAGGATTTAATATTTGATGAATGGGAAAGGGGTTGTTAAAGTGTTTTATATAGATCAAGAGAAGGGCATTTTTCTAGTTCTCTTTGATACTAAGTCTCATAGAGATGCAAACTTTAAAGTGAAATCATGGGTATTTCAAGGGTTTGGTTTATTCATGCAACCTTGGTATCCAAATTTTAATCCATCCAGTTTTATGATAAATTTTATTCCCTTTTGGATTCAAATAAGCTCTCTCCCTCTTGAATATAGGGAATTGAATTTAATAGAAATTTTTGCTAACCAAATAGAAATCTTTCTTAAGCATGATTATGATTTCTTTAAAGTTCCAATAAAACCAGTGAGATTTTGTGCTCTAATGGATGCTACAAATAATTTTCCAGATCAAATAGATATAATATCTAAATATGGAAACTGGACTCAAAGCATTACAATGGAAAACCCAAAGAATGCATGCTCTAAGTGTCACACATTGAAGCACATTGGAAGTGCTTGCTAGGAAATAAAATGTTTTGCAACTCATATCCCAAAATCTCAAGTAAGGGATGTGATTGGTAAGCCCAAAGAGGTGGAATCCTTGGTAGATAATAAGTTATCACTTGTTTCTTTATCCAAAGATCCAAAAGCCAAGGCTCCTCTATAGCTAATGTATGTTTTTTTCAATGTGTTAATAACTAAAGATGATAAATGAATAAGAAGACAGTTAAGATTGTTCCCAATGGATTTAAAAAAAAATCACTTCTCCTATCTAAAAATTGGTAGCTATTTGAGTCATTCATTTTGTACAACTAGTCTCTTCCTTCAATTTCTAAGAAATAGGCTGAAATAGTTTCTAGGACTTTGATTTTTGGTACTAGATCAGAACAAAATAAATAGGTTTGTGAGATATTTGAAATTCTATGTAAAGACTCTTTTGTAGGAAGACAAGTAGAAGAGGGCCAAATTTTCTCTTCTACCTACAAAAACCTAGAATTAGAAACCTTTAAAATTTTGATCGAACAAGATCAATTTGAAGAATTAACTAATAGAATATTATTCTCAAAAGCCAGTAAGTTCATTGATCTTGTATCAAAAGAAGTTGCAAGGGAAGAGGGTAGTTTTGATTTCCAATGATCAAAATATCAATACATGAATGAAATCATGGAAGATGAGGATTGGTTTGAGGTAGAAATAAGGGGTGTAAGTCATAAGGTTGAGTCATAGCAGGATAAAGTGGAATATAAGGGGATATTCAAATATTTGGATACAAAATATGACCAACAAGATATGTCTTTATGTAACAAGGAGTGTAGGATTTGATTATTCTTAGACCTTGTCAATTTTGTAGACTCCTAGCATTCAACCTGTTACAATTAAATCTCTGGGAAAGAGAAGGATAAAATCACATATCACTAAGTTGAAAGAAGAAATAGTAGTGAGGGTTCAAACAACCTTGGATGGCAAGATGACATGTTTTGCAAGAAAGCATCCAAGGAGAGCATGTTTCTCTCCTCGAGACCAATGAAGGTAATATCCTAGAATGTCAGGGGTATAAATTCCTCTGACAAGAGAGATCAAGTCAAGCAAAAAATTGAAGCTTGTGGAGTGGATGTGATAATAGTGCAGGAAACCAAAAATTCCGAGAAGATTTTTGAGTGCTCAATTAAAAAATGGAAAAAGTGGAAGATGGTTCATTCCCCTGGAAAAGGAGCTTCAGGAGGCCTTGTTACAGTTTGGGATGCTAAATTAGTGGTTGTATAATTGGTTAAAAATGAACAAAATTGGTAGCTCCTAAAGGTTTCATGCTTTGAATTAAAATTCTAGTTGCTAGATGTATATGCTCCAACTACTACGGTGGAGAAGAAGTTGCTTTGGGAAATGATTACACAAATTTTGGATGATAAAAGGAATGATAAAGTAATAATAGTAGGATATTTTAATGTTGTCATAAGTTTGAATGAGAAGAAAGGAGGAATCCTACTGCCTCCAAGAGTGATGGAAGACTATAATTTTTATTAATGATAATGCTCTAATGGATATTGTACTTGAAAATGACAAGTTTACTTGAAAAAATAAAAGGAAAGACTTTTTGTAAATTGCAGAAAGGTTAGGTATGTTTTTATCTTCATCAAGTTGGTTTGTAGGGAAAAATTTATTCACATCATAAATTTTTTGCTTCATAGGTTCTGATCATTATGCTATTTCTTTGAATATTGAAGTGACAATAACAATTTTCAAGGCTAATTCTTCCTTGAAATTTGAGAAAATGTGGTTTAGGCAATTACATTTTCTGCTTTTGTTGTGACAATGGTGGGTTAGTGCTCCTTTTGTAAGAGGCTTGAGGATGTACTAGCTATGTAAGAAATTGAGCCATATCAAAAATTAGATTAAATATTGGAACGCACATGTCTTCAAAAATGTCTTTGAATAGAAAGAAAAAATCTTCAAGGAGCTCTTGGAAATTAATGAGAAAATTATAACACAAGGTTTGGATGCCATAACTTTTGAGAAACAAAAGAAGTTACAAACATAATGGGTCGAGCTAGTGGAAAGAGAAGAAGTTTATTGGAAGCAGAAGTCAAGTCAATTATGGCTAAAAGAAGGCCTGGACACCAATACTAAGTTTTACATGCCTCAACATAGATAAAAAAGGCTCTGAATGCAATTTTCACAATTCAAGACAGTTCTATAGGGTTGATATTATCGAAGGAAGAAGATATTCAAGAGGAAGGGATTAAGTTTTTCAAGAATCTACTATCTACTCCAAAAAATAAATCATTAACAACAACAAAAGATGGTGAGGATTTTCTTGAAAACATCCTCAATTTAATGCAAGAGGAGGATAATGAATACTTGTTAAAGTCATTCACTCTTGAAGAAGTTAAGAAGGTCGTATTTTCATTATCACCTAATAAGGCACCTCTAGGCCTAATGGATTCATGACAATGTTCTTTTAGAAAAATTGGGATTTTATTGTCTTGGATGTGTTTTTAGCAGTAGAGGAATCAAGGAAAATGAGGACAATGCTAAAACAATTTAACACAACACATATTGCAATCATTCCAAAAGTGAAGGAACCTAAAACCTTTGCAAATTTTAGGCCAATCACTTTATGCAATATAGTCTACAAGATTTTCACTAAAGCAATTTACCTTAGGATTCAACCTCCCATTTCAAAACTTATATCACAAGATCAAGGAGGCTTTGTGCCTAGAAAGGAAACTTTGGCAAGGGCAATAGTTGCCCACAAATTTTTACATTCAATCAAAACTAATAATATATCATCTTTCATCATCAAGTTGGATTGATGAAAGCATATGATAAAGTGGACTAGGGTTTCTTGATGCAGGTCTTGCAAAAATTTGTCTTTAGTGCAAAATGGTGTAAGTGGATCCTCTTGTGTTTAGTAGGGGAATTTTTTTTAGTTATTATAAATGGGACTCCAGTGGGTTTTTTTACCTCCACCCAAGGAGTGAGGCAAGGAGACCCCTTATCTCTAGTTTTATTCATTTTGATGGCAAAAGCTCTATGTACGTCAATTCATAAGGTACATTCACAAGGATTGTGGAAGGGTATCCCACTTCCAAACACAAATATCTTGCTGACACACTCTTTATTTGTAGATGATACAATTCTTTTTGCTAAGTCATCTATGGTTGAAGCTACACAAGTCAATTCAATTCTGGATAAATATACTTCTACTTCAAGACAAAAAATAAATTCTAGTAATTCCAAAATTTACATTTTCAATACTAGAACCTTCATTTCAAGGAGAATAGTGGAGATGCTAGGTTTTCAAAACTTTGATCTACTGTGCACATATCTTGGCATTCCCTTTTTCATGGGTTCGAATAAAGTATAGTATTGGCATAAAGTGTTAGAAAGGATCAAATCTAGAATAATTTTGAATGGAAAGCTAGATTTATCTCCTTATTGAGATGCATTTTGATGATAAAATTTGTGTTGGTAGCCATACCTAATTATTACCTAGTTGTGTTGAAGGCTCCAAAAAGTATGGAAAGCTCATAAAGAGTTTTATTTGGAAAGGAAAGATAGATGAGAAGAGGAAAATTCCTTTGGTTTCTTTGGAGATCATGTTTTCACATAAATTTGGTGGGGGAGTTGGTATTCATAATATATTTGCAAGAAATATGGAACTAGGAGAAAATTTGGCTTGGCAAATGAATGCTAAACCTAATTTGAAATGGTGTAAACTAATGAAAAATAAATACTTGGACAATGAGAATCCATCCAAAATCTTCACCATTTCAAATCTTCACAATGGGGAAGATGCATGTAGTTTTGGAAGGATTCATGGAGTGCTTACACTCCTCTCATTTTAATTCTAGAATTGCAATCAACAAAGAAGATTATATCAACAACTTGGGGTATGAAAGTAAAAGACTATGTGCTTTCTGTAGATATTATGATTGGGTTGGCTAAATGGAAGGACTTCTCCTTAGCACCAATCTCTCCTAACCAAAAAATCATGCTACAACAATTGTTAAAGTAGAGGTATGTGTATTTATCATCTTCTTTGGACAAGTTAGTTTGGGCTCCAACCAAAGATGGGAGCTATTCAGTGAAACAGGGTTACAAGTCTATCATTTGTAATGAGGTTCATAATCAATCTCATAGGGAATATTCCTTTTTTTGGGATCTAATGGTTCTCCAAAAGGTGGGAATTTTTGCATGGCTAGCATTGAGAAATAAAATTTTGACAAGTGATAGATTGTTTTTTGCAATGATTTATGGCTTTGATTGTGTGAGAATTTTTGCATCAACGTTTCAGATCACAATTTTTGCATAATCTTTTAGATGTGTGTTTCGTGAAGAGGAAAATGAAATAGTGGACCACTTGTTTGTGCATTGCTTAGTAGCACAGAAATGTTGGGATTTTATTAAAGGAAAACTTAAAGAACTAGCTTTCCTTTACCTAAATCATTGTGGGATTTATTTTCAAGTTGGACAGTTCTTTACAAAACATATCTATTTGCATGTGTTTGGAAGGTGACACCAGCTATAGTAATTTGGAGTCTCTGGTAGGAGAGAAATAAATGGATATTCGGAAAAAGTCCTCATCAATGCATTAGATCAAGATAAAAATTAAAAACGTATTATGAGAGGTATCTAACTCTTATGTGCAAAATAGTAAAAATGTATCTTCCTTATTTATGAGTTGGGATGTTTATATTTTGCACCTTTGGGAATACATTTCACTGCCATTTAAAGGGGCCATACGTTTACTAGATTCTAAGAAGGTTGATAGAGCAACTATAAAATAGACACCTCCAAGTTTAGATTTTCAAAAGCTTAATTTTGATGGTGCCTCAAGAGGAAATCTAGGCCTCTCGGGTGTTGGGTCTTGTATTCGTAGCTATCAAGGGTTATTGATAATTGCCAAATCAACATAATTGTCAAATGGTACCAATAATATGGCAGAGGTGGAAGCACTTCTTCAAGGATTGCAATTAGCAAAGGAATTGGGTTAGAAAAAACTTCATATAGAAGGAGATTCCTTATTGTTTATTAATGCAAGGAGAGGAAAAGTCAGAATTATAGGTTAAGTTATGTTCTAAATAAAGTTTGGTTATTCTTGGATACCTTCTAAGAAGTTCAAATTTCTCATACACATAGTGAAGGTAATAAGTTAGCAGATGCATTAAAGCTAACATGGGTTATGATAAGGGTGAATTTGAATGCTTTGGAAATGAAATTGGAATGGAAAATTTTCCTCAGTTGGAAGTAATAATTTAGGTATATTTTGAGTGACTTTGAATGCTAACATGGGTTGTGATAAGGGTGAATTTGAATGCTTTGGCAATGCTACTGGAATGGAAAACTTTCCTTAGTTGGAAGCAATAATTCAGGTACATTTTGAGTGACTCTGAATACTAACATGGGTTGTGATAAGGGTGATTTTGAATGCTTTGAATTGTTTTTTCTAACGTGGTAAATATTTTGTAGGTACATTGTCATTCATAAAATGGAGCGTGCTAAGTGCGTTTCACTGTAAATCTAATAAATGATATAATTTCAATAGTTCAAATAATCATTCCCTTGAGATCATGCTAAGTAAAGGTGTGGATAAATTTGGAGGTCTAGAAAATAGATTAGTTATACCTAGTTTAAACAATGTGGTTAAATGCCAATTTTGGAAAAGTTGGCATTGATTGGTGGATTGCAAGCTCCACATTCTTTGTGCAGAGTGTACATTATAGCCTAATCATCCACTATGAGATAGTAAGGGTATATCTCTAACACGTGCCAAACTAGATCACCTAGTTATTCGATAAGACAACAATAGTCAGGTGGCCATTTCTAGTTATTTCATCTTTCATACACCTATGTGAAGGATTCATTTAAACACTAATTGAGGCCAACCTTTGCAACAATCAGAATTTTGTATTGCCTCTAGTTGTGTTCAAGTTTATTGGTATAGGGTTTCTTCCAAAAGTTTTGCATCGGTGCAGCCTGTGTGTATCGACAAGCTTCTTCAAGTGGTAAAGAGGTGAGGGTGGAGCCAAGGAATTATAGAGATTTTCGAAAAACCGATGATGGAGTACTTTCTACGTAACTATAGAGCAGCTATTCCGGTAAATGACTGGGAATTACCATTCACAGAGAAAATAGAGGATGTAGAATTTTAGCTAATTTTCAAAGGTCATTGTACTCAATTCAAGAAGTGTATCAAAAGGGGTCATAGGCAATGAAATTATTGAACCATAGGCAAGGAAACTTTTTTCTATTCTCAACTTCTATCTATTTTGTTTAAAATTTTCTTGACTTGTTATAGTATTTTCATTCAGTAGAACTGATAACAAACAAGGTTGTCAAGGAAGAGTATTTGCAGAATGATGTCATCTTAAAAGCATACATCAAAACTATGATTTGTGGAGGGGACAAGGGTATGACAGACGTTTTTTTCCTCAACATTTCTTGTTGCATAGAAATGCCTATATCTCTGTCTATAGTGCAATCAAGAAAACCTTGGCGGTAAAGAATATTAGTTATTTGCAGGTTGCATTAAATAGATTTGCAAGGGAGATTGAGTATGATTTATCCGAAGGATAAGGATAAGGATAAGGGTAAGCAATTATGGGGCTGCTTAGTCATGAGCACAATCCCCCATTGGTCAAAGTCTTTGATAATGTCCTCCCCTAATGCCACATTCTCATGGGTTTGAACCTAAATATCTTTCTACCTGTGCAATCTAATGTGGGCGATATGCATGACCAACAACAACCTATTGTGGGTAATTCTTAAGAGCAACAACAACTAGATGTGGGAAATTTTTGCTAGCAACAAGGTGAAAATGATGTCCCAGTGGACTAGATGGAGGACTATAATAGAATTTTGTTTAAATATTTGTAGAAATGATATATGGCCTCAATGTTTTGGCTTTCAAATATTGTAAATATTGCTTAGATATGGAAAAATTTTGGTTTTGGGTGTTCAGGAAACATTTTGGCCAATTGTTTTTGTATAATTTGGAGGGATTACTAGGGGTACTTGATATTGGCTGATGAGAGCCATAAAATTACAAAATTTTGTATAATATTTATTATCAATATAAATATATATATGCTTATAGCCTTTTACAAAAAAAAGCTATTTTTTAATTTTTAATTTTTATTTTTTAAAGAAGTTCTTTATTATTGTTGGTGTAAATAAAGTCTTGCACCTAGTTAATTAATTACTAGGGGACTTATTTACACATGTTAATTTTACTTAGGTCCTAGGAA
>CM021100.1:757983565-757999229 GCA_007115665.2 Sequoiadendron giganteum
GGGAAGACGGGAAGAAGGGAGACAGGAAGAGAGGGAGTAGACAGTGGGGAAAGAGGGGAAGGGAGAGAGAGAGAGAGAGAATGGAGAGAGGAATGGAGGTAGAAGGGGAGAGGGGAAGAGGAGGAGAGAGAGAGATAGAGGGAGAGAGGGAGGGAGAGAGAGAGAGAGGGATAAAATATTTAAATATTTAATATATTAGTAATATTAATTAGTTATATAATATTTTTTATATTAACTTAATATATATATATATATATAAATATTTATACATTAACTAGAATATATAAATAATATATAAATATTATACATAATAGTATAATATGTTATATATTATACATAATTCCTAAAGAGATTATCATAAATTATAAATTATATATTGAATTCTAAACTATATTGTATATTCTCAACTAGATATATTAAAATAAACTATAATTATTTATTGTAATTTTTTAAATTATATATTAAAAACTATATTATATTTTTTAAAATTATATATAAAATAAATCAGATATCTAATTCAAATCGGATATCTGATTTGAAAATTTCAATTTTTAAAATCTTTTATTAAAAACTATATTAGATTTTTGAAAATTAAATATAAAAAAATCAGATATCCGATATGTCTGACACAAAACCTACTACCTAGGGATTAGCCTCGGGTTTACTTCGGAATTTGGCTAGAACATGCCAATCCTAAGAAGTCAACACAAAAAACGTGTTTAACAGCTTACCTTGTTTTTCTAGACTTCGCCCATGTGGCTGATGACTTATTTTTTACCCTAAATTGATGAAACGAAAAGGGTTTTTAAAGGAGATTCTTAGCTTTCTACCAATATAAATTATTCTTTATTTTGAATTTAATAAATAATTATTATTCATTTTCTATTTGAATTACGACTAAAGTTCTGATTGATAGGCTGATTGAAAAAAATCTATACATTTCAAACTGTATAACATTATTTGAATCCAAAACATGTGTCACATTCTATGCTTTGTATACTATTGTATTAAAAAAAAAAAAATTGAATTTCATGAAGTTTTGACCAAGTTAAGGTGGTCAAACATACGAGTTTTTATATTTTTTAAAATTTATAATAAAAAATTCATAATTAATTATTTACTTGGAAAAAACATACAAAAAAATATACATCACATCGGGAAATGAGTCCTCTACTTATATCTAAAATTTTATAAATAAATATTATGATTTTATTATGGTTAGGGTGGTCAGATGGACACCTACTTTTTATTTTTTCCCTAAAATTTTAGTAATACTGCATTGAAATTTCAAATTTTCACCAAATAGATTTTTTTTTTACAAAAATTAACCTAGTAGTTTAGAAACTACATTCAATTTACCACATATTCTATTAATACATATTTTTGAAATAATATAGATAACTTATTCAAATTTTTATGTCAAGTTGCCCAACTCTGATTTTCTGAATTTTCATTGCCAATTAAGAACCTGTTTTTTCCATGATGATCCTGCACATACCCCCCTCAATACGAAGAGGTTTCCTATCCATTGGTGCCACCACCAAAATATTAGGGACTAGTTTTATGATAGGTGGTACATGGTCTTTGATTACCCACCATGCAACAATTGCGAGGTCCCGCAATATTTCCTTAGGAAACTATACAATGAGTTCATATTGAACAAAATCCCAAATTATTTTGATATGAGGGATTTCTAGGGGAGAGGTCGGGGGTCAGCTTAGGATAGACCTGGTGCACAGCTAGATCCTATGTGGCAAGGTTGATGAGCTCTCGCTAGGCCACCTCGTGAGCACATTCTTATGCCTTCCGTCGTGAAGGAAAGTGTTGACATAGAGACATTGCAAGCAATCAACACTTTGACCCAAAGTGTCATCCATCATACTAGCCCTATTCTACAATGCCATCTAGGGGAGTCTTCGAGTGGTGGCCTTCGAACACATGTGTGTCAATCTTGCGGGGCTACTTGTTCACATGACCCCATCGACCCTCAAGAGACTGGTACGTAGGATCCATCTGCAGCTATGGAGATAGAGAGGGCAACTGACATTTTGCATGAGGCATATGGCATTGATCATCAAGTAAAATTTAGTGCATGTGTTCATTGAATTTAATTTATTAAATTTCAATTTTGAAATGCAAGATTAACTAAAAATGTTTTATGATTTTAATAAAATTGCAGGGTCACAGTCTTGAGACTAGATACACCGGCCCCCCACCAACCTATTTCTACAGTACACCTATCGCTAGGGTATGTAACTAGTAAACAATTATAAATTTATTGCATGTTAATGGCATTGTTTTACAAATGGTAATTTAATATGCAATTTTGGATGTTGAACAAACTAATATTGGAGGTTTTGATGGAACACTTCCTAGTGGCAGTGGATTTACTCAAACCTTCACACAGGTAATAGAATAAAGAGTTTAACTAGTGAATCAAGTATTTAATAGATTTTTATAGTTTATACATGCACTTCGTTGATTATGTTGAATAATTTGTTGTTTTATTTTAAGTTGTTGTGAGGTGATACACCTTCAAATGTGACAAGGGCAATGGATAATGGTGTGACATCTGCTATACAATCCTTGATGGCTCTGACAGAAGAGGTATGAGGAAAATTAGTAAATTTAAATTTACATTTGTTGTTATAGATGTTAGTTAGTGAAAAATCAAACCATTATTGATTCATGTAGTTTAATTTCTATTTGTATGGTTTATATAGGTCTTGAGCACGCCTAAGCATGGGTGTGAGAATATTTCCCTCATGGAGAGAGATCGTGAGATGGATGTAAGTGATTATTTTGTCAAATATATCATTTTTTATAATGTAATTTCTATATATTCATGTCTTTACTTCTTATTGTAACAGTTAAAACTTCACCATGAACTAAACCATAGGAGGAGTAGTAGGAGCACTCCACAAGCACAGAAAAAATGAGTGACAAACCTATCACCCTCTGAGTGAAAAGGAAAGGGAAATATTTTATTTCCAGGGCATGGAGAGCAATGACTTTTGATTCCAGAGTCCTTTGTTGTATGCCTACATGGCAGTTTTGTAGATATTTTTTATTGGACATATTTGACATTGTATGCCTATATGGCTATTTTGTACATATATTTCATACTTATATCAACATATATTGATGTATACCTACATGGCTATTTGGTTAATATAAATATCTTTTATCGATGCCTATCCATATTTGCATTCTAAATTGATGGTTCAATAGATATGAGTTACATGTATTCAAGTGTATACTTTACAACTTACATGTATACTTTGTGACTTACGTGCATTCAAATGTATAATTTTTGGCTTACATGTTTTCATGCATATACCTTATATTTGTGCATATACTTTGTTTTAATTTGTGTATACTATGTATTCGTGTGTATACTTTTTGAGGCTTATGTGTTTTTGAGTACTTGTACTTCCCTTATTGACATGTACATGTTTGACTTATTCACGTGTATAATTATTGATTGGTTAGCCCTAGCATTGATCTATGTCATCCTCAATGCATGATCCTTGAGATGGAGTAAGAACACCCTCAAGGTCAAAAGGAGTTTCACATGCATTCTTCATAGGCTCATTTTGGTAGTGAAACCAAAAACCTCTTGCATCATTGAAACAAATTTTTTTTTCCTTTATAGCAGGTCAAAAGCCATTATCATTCTCCATCAGTTCTTCATGTATCCACTCCCCATTAATAGTTGTCTCATGACCTTCATGAAACCAAGCACTTATCTCATTTGTGATAGAAGAAATGTATGAAGATTTATCTTCCTCCTTATGAACTATTCATTATCATGAGAGATGGGTTCTTGTGAACCACTACTGATGAATCATGGGTCAATGAGTTTGACTTGTAAAACTACATGATTTCCTTCAGCTAAAATTTGTGCTTATACTTATGTGATTGATGTATGTTTGTGTATGTGATCATAGTAATTTCTATTTGATGATGCTATTGTGTCTTTAAGGTTTATTTATTAAAGGGTGCATGAAACAAGTTTTAAATTCTTAAAAATATTTGAATTTCTTAGGTTTTTCTATTTGTCGAGTTTGGGCTCCGAGCCCGAGTCCAAGTCAAAAAATGGCTTGTCAAGTCCATGGCGAGTCCTAGTCTTGTAACAATGGTGTGAACACATCGAGGAATAATGTATATGCCAATGAAGAGAGAACTCATCCTTGTTTCCAAACAAACCATCGTATAGATATGGTTGGTCGAGATAAAATATCACTCTTCTAGATAGTTCAAACCATAATCTTTCATGGCTACAAACACACCTTCATTACATGTGTGTTGTTGATCCTACTAAAGAAATGGTGGAACATGTTATAGATCAAATATTGCAACCCTAAGTCCACAAGAAGGTTACTTGTCCTGATTTCCACAAATGTCTATAAGATATCCATCCTTCTTGAGTAATGTGAACTATTGATGTCATCTAGATCTTTGAAACTGTCTGCAATCATGTGCAATACTGTAGAAGCTAGAGCTATATTTAATACTACAAATGACTACTCAATCAAATCCTAATAGGAATATCACAATTTGACACATTGTAGAAAATACCTCCTACTTATCAATTGATGAGCTAAAAGGGCTCTATAATGAATGTTTCATAAGGCACAACACTTGTCAAAGGTTTTACAAATGGGGTTGCAAGCTAAATGGGCTTAACATTGGGGAAAAAACTTCATGGTTAAGCACTTGAGCTGTAGTATACTGGAATGGGTGACCTCCCAGGAAGGCCTAGTGCCTCACCTCTGTGAGCATCACCTAGATGTAATGAGTGCTAACTGGGCCATTCAATATCATTTCAAATTTGTTGCTTTAAGCAACTTATAAATTTGCAACTTTAGACTCCTCCAAACTAAGGGATCGATCTGGTGGAACATAGCTTGGAGTGATTCCACATGTTTCGGTGCAAAAGAGGACCATGCCTAGCGTAAAAATACCTATTTGGACATGTTGGAACAGTCTGCTTGGTCACACAAGTTGCAGAATGAAAGTTGCACCACTTTACACTGCTTGCATTTGATGCTTTTTCCATCAAGTGAAAATCCACCACCACTAGAAAACCACTCTAAGATAGCGAAAACCGAGAGAGGTTTTTCTAAACAGGATTAATGCGACCCTATAAGATCAGACAAGAAGTTTCTAAGCATCATGATATCTGAGTAATAGCATGCTGAAGTTTGCAACCATTTTGCACTTTGGACCCTTAAGGGATCGATCCGGTGGAACATAGCTCAGAGCGATTCCACGTGTTTCAGTGTAAAAGAGGACAATTCCTAGATAAAAATATCTATTCAAACATGTTGGAATAGTCCACTTGGTCACACAAGTTGCAGAGCAAAAGTTGCACCACTTTGCAACTTTGCATTGCTTGAATTTGACACTTTTTCTATCAAGTGAAAATCCACCACCACAAGAAAACCACTTGAAGATAGCAAAAATTGAGAGAGGTTTTTCTAGAGGGGCCCAATGTCTTTCTGTAGGATTAGACGAGAAGTTTCTAAGCATCACGATATCTAAGTAATAGCATGCTGAAGTTTGCAGCCATTTTGCACTTTGGACCCTTAAGGGATCGATCCGGTGGAACATAGCTCGGAGCGATTTCAAATGTTTCAGTGTGAAAGAGGAAAATGCCTAGTATAAACATACCTATTCAGATGTGTTGGAATAGTCTGCTTGGTCACACAAGTTGCAGAATGAAAGCTGCGCCACTTTGCAACTTTGCACTGCTTGCATTTGATGCTTTTTCCATCAAGTGAAAATATGCCACCACAGGAACACCACTTTGAGATAGCCAAAATCGAGAGAGGTTTTTGTAGAGGGGCTCAACAAAATCCTATAGGATCAAACAAAATGTTTCTAAGTGTCACGGTATCCGAGTAATAGCATGTTGAAGTTTGCAGCCATTTTACACTTTGGACCCTTAAGGGATCGATCTGGTGGGACGTACCTCAGAGCGATTCCAATTATTTCGGTGCAAAACAAGACCATGCATACCATAAAAATACCTATTCAGATGCATTGGAATATTCTGATTGGTCAGACAAGTTGCAGAGCGAAAGTTGCACCACTTTGCAATTTTGCACTGCTTGAATTTGACACTTTTTCCATCAAGTGAAAATCCGCCACCACAAGAAAACCACTCCAACATAGCCAAAACCGAGAGAGGTTTTTCTAGAGGGGCTCAATGCCTTCCTATAAGATTAGATGAGAAGTTTCTGAGTGTAATGGTATCCAAGTAATAGCATGCCGAAGTTTGTAGCCATTTTGCACTTTGGACCCTTCAGAGATCGATCCAGTGGAACATAGCTCAGAGCGATTCCATGTGTTTCGATGTGAAAGAGGACCATTCCTAGCACAAAAATACATATTCAAACATGTTGGAATAGTTTGCTTGGTCACACAAGTTGCAAAACAAAAGTTGCACCACTTTGCAACTTTGCACTACTTGAATTTGATGCTTTTTCCATCAAGTGAAAGTCCACCACCACAAGAAAACCACTCCAAGATAGCCAAAACCGAGAGATTATTTTCTAGAGGGGCCCAACATCTTTCTGTAGGATCATACGAGAAGTTTTTAAGTGTCATGGTATCCAAGTAATAGCATGCTGAAGTTTGCAGTTATTTTGCACTTTGGACCCTTGAGGGATCAATCTGGTGGAACATAGCTCGGAGCGAATCCACGTGTTTCAGTGTAAAAGAGGACCATGCCTAGCGTAAAAATACCTACTTGGATGTGTTGGAACAGTCCGCTTGGTCACATAAGTTGCAGAATGGAAGTTGCACCACTTTGCAACTTTGCACTGGTTGCATTTGATGCTTTTTCCATCAAGTGAAAATCTGCCACCACGGGAAAACCACTCCGAGATAGCCAAAACGGAGAGAGGTTTTTGTAAAGGGGCTCAACGTAATCCTATAGAATTAGATGAGAAGTGTCTAAGTGTCATGGTATCTGAGTAATAGCATGTTGAATTTTGCAGCCATTTTGCACTTTGGACCCTTAAGGGATTGATCTGGTGGAACGTAGCTCGAAGTGATTCCACATGCTTCGGTGTAAAACAAGACCATGCCTACCATAAAAATACCTATTTGAACGCGTTGGAATAGTCCACTTGATCACACAAGTTGTAGAGCTAAAGTTGCATTGCTTGAATTTGACACTTTTTCCATCAAGCGAAAATCCACCGCCACGAGAAAACCACTCCAATATAGCCAAAACTGAGAGAGGTTTTTCTAGAGGGGCCCAACACCTTCCTATAGGATCAAATGATAATTTTCGAAGTGTAATGGTATCCAAGTAATAAAATGTTGAAGTTTGCAGCCATTTTGCACTTTGGACCCTTTAGGGATTGATCTGGTGGAACATAGCTCGAACAGATTCCACGTGTTTCGGTGTAAAAGAGGACCATGCCTAGCACAAAAATAGATATTCAGATGTGTTGGAATAGTATGCTTGGTCACACAAGTTGCAGAATGAAATTTGCACCACTTTGCAACTTTGCACTGCTTGAATTTGATGCTTTTTCCATCAAGTGAAAATTCGCCGCCATGAGAAAACCACTCCAAGATAGCCAAAACCGAGAGAGTTTTTTCTAGAGGGGCCCAACATCTTTTTTTAGGATCAGACGAGAAGTTTTTAAGTGTCACGGTATCCAAGTAATAGCATGTTGAAGTTTGCAGCCATTTTGCACTTTGGACCCTTAAGGGATCGATCCGGTGGAACATAGCTCAGAGCAATTTGACGTATTTCGGTGCAAAAGAGGACCATGCCTAGTGTAAAAATACCTAGTTAGACATGTTGGAACAGTCTGCTTGGTTAGACAAGTTGCAGAATGAAAGTTGCACCACTTTGCAACTTTGCACTACTTGAATTTGATACTTTTTCCATCAAGTGAAAATCCGCCGCCATGAGAAAACCACTCCAAGATAACCAAAACCGAGAGAGGTTTTTCTAGAGGGGCCCAACGCCTTTCTATAGGGTCAGATGCAAAGTTTCTAAGTGTCATGGTATCTGAGTAATAGCATGCTAAATTTTGCAGTCATTTTGCACTTTGGACCCTTAAGAGATCGATCCAGTGGAACATAGCTTGGAGCAATTCTACGTGTTTCGGTGCGAAAGAGGACAATGCCTAGAATAAACATACCTATTCAAATGTGTTGGAATAGTCTGTTTGGTCATGCGAGTTGTAGAAAAATGTGTACAAATTCTTTACATGACCTTTATATGACCTTTTTCACGTTGCTTACATTTCAAAATTCAAAGTTTTCAAATTTTCCTACTCAAGGCATTTACTAAACAAGGTGTTACTACACCAAACATGAACTCCAACCTTACAATATTTGAGTATATCTCATTATGTAATTAAATCTTATTACAATGCCTCTAGCACTTCGTTCTCTCAGATCTTCTACAATGTCACTCATACATTCAAGATTCTCTTTAAATGTCTACATCATAGGTGGTCATTATGAGGTTAACTTTAAATGAGTAACTTGAGATTCCCTCGCTAAGCTTCACACGCTCTCTTATAATGGCTTGAAATCAAAATTGAGATTTGTCAAAATCATCAAAATAAGTATGTTGCATTGCTTTTTTGGCTGAGATTCTCTTTGATGGCTCTTAAATCAAAATTTTCTGCAATGAAAGATCAATCATTTTTTATTAGTTTACTTACAAATACGCAAAGTAAAAGAGAAAAAGAAAGAGCATCCAAAATGGAAATGAAATAAAAATAGATGGAAGGCACTTATAGATGCTGCATGCAGGCATCAAAATAAGGATGTTGCATTGCTTTTCTAGTTGACATTCTCTTGGATGGCTCATATATCTGCTTTTTTTGCAAGGGGACACCAATCACTGTAAAAGAAGATGATAGCATTGGCATCAAACAAATTAATGTGCATACAAGTATAAATTAATAAGAACCAATGTGCATATACTTACAAATTAATCCAACAAACCATCCAGGTCTGCTCTACTCTTTATTGTGTCAAGTATTGCCTCATGGTCAAACTCACAGACCTTCCATGAAGTCTCGTTCAAAGGTCTACCCCCATATTTGGTCAAATGAACATTCGATGCCATGACAAGGTTCAAGTAATGAAGAATCTTACGATGCATGTCAAAGTCCTAAAATATCCAATGTTTATCACTTGAATGTGGGTACCTTCTAAACCATGTTCCAGTAACCACAACTGAGCCTGTAGGGTATTCAATGTTTTCTCCATCTATAACTAGGGCCTCCAAAAAAATTTTGGTCTCAACACAACAACACAAGTAATAGTCTGTTCCCTCTTCATTGTTATTTGCAATAACTGCATAAACATGCCCTTCATTGATATATGCAAAAACTCTCTTGAAATTTGTCAACATTACGAATACAGTACAAAGTAAGATAACGATATGGAATTTCAAGAACTAAAAAAGTAGATATATCACCTGGTTGAACTAGATCTAATACGTGGTCAAAGTTAACTGATGATTCCATCTGTGTTAGTTCCAATGCAATCAGAGGGCAATACGTGTTAAGTGGGCTAAGATAACTTGTGAACCATTTGTCAACCCACTCCCCTGACTCATAATCATTCCAGGCTTGCATTGTACATGAAGAACAAAAGCATGTCATCTTTTGTGTATCAATACTCCATGAACCTAAATTTGAGCTAAGGAAAGAGTGTACCTCACTCGATCCTGTTAGTGTACAACAATATTCATATGGTGAAATGTTAGTATCATCCATCAACTAAAAAAATCTATGAACTGAAGACGTACCTTCCTTACCTGGACCCATCAAAGCATTACACCACTGGACGATTGATTTTGCATATGTCAACTTTAAATTGTCTTTATACTTTAACTCTTCTCGTGCTAATGCTCTTTTCATGCATGCTCCTACACCATTATGCTCCCCCTTTCCATGTCCAGCCTCAAAAAAGTTCCACATATGTTGAACACCTGTAATGACATGCATCCCGCACAACTAGTAGAACATGCACGAGTTCTTGAACTGTGTTGCACAGTTATCAGACCATATTATATGTTGATCGTATTCTATGTCCCTCTAAGCCAAACCACTGTAGAAAATCTAGATGCAACCTTGCACGAACTCTAGAGAATGTGTGCGATCATCACTAATGTAAAAGTGGTACTCCCTCAATACCTTCCTTTTCTCATCTATACTATCAGATGCATGAACAAATGTTGTGTGCACAAATATTGAAACTTGTGTGGAGTTGGAATACTATGACTGCACCTCATGTTGTGACTTTAGAGTGTAGTTCTCTGCAAAGTCAACCATGGATACTATGCTTCCAACTAGAAAGGTGTCCTTGCATAGCTTGAACTGCGTGTCCAACCATCAGGCTCTATGGGTATGCATTACATACTCAAATAGTATACTGTCACGAAATGTGGTCATAAATTGGTACACTGGAATCTTCTTAATAACCAAATCACACCTTTTTTCTTGAGACCCATCTTTTGTAGCATATGCCACTATTTTATACTTCCCGAACTCTACTAGTTTCTGTCCCACCTCATTTGTTCTATAGAATATTTGGCCATCCTCTATAGAATATGTTGTCCTATAGAATATCTGGCCATCCTCTATTTCACATAAATTTTTTGATAAGAACTCTCTTGAAAATTTTGCTGGGGCTTCTATGCCACAATCCTACAAAACATCATTAGTATGCAAATCTAAACATATAGAACGATAAAAATCATAATGGTTAGAAAACTCAATATGTAGTCTACAACAACAAGTAGTGTGTGTGTGATTTATCTTGACATAAAAAGGTTTAAGCATTTCAATTTTTTTTGAGAAATACTAATTTGAGGATAATCATTTTCAAATTTCCGAAAAAATTGGGTTTGAGTCATATCCAAAAAATGCTTTGGATGTGGCTCACAATTCCGACTACCGATTCTCCTTTTTACCACATCCCTTTGATTTAGAGATGGCCTTGTGTTATTCTTCCAATACTCTTCAATTAGTGTTCTCAAGGCTTGGAAAACTTCTTTATCTTTTCGTGACAGTCTCCCCAAGAACGCCCATAGTTCATTTGTATCATTGCCCTCAATTCTTTGTCACCTTTGAATGGCTCTTGATAATTTTTTTCTACTAATTCCCATTTGTTCACTAGTCTTTTTAATTAGACAAGCTCTCTTTGTTTGACAGCTACCAAAGTCAATATAATGACACGTTGGGTGACATTACTATCCTTTGAGCGTGAGGTCTTACCCACACTCTCATAAGCATCCATTAGATTCTTCACAATAGTGTCTTCACTCGATGCATTTGATGTTCTCAACCCAAAAGTCTTCATGATGTTCCTATACTTTACACCCTACATCATTTCAACAAATAGTTGACATCTTATAGTCTTGTTTAGCCTTTCAAAGAATCGTTCCCAAATCTTATCAGCATATCTTCTACAAGTGCGTCTTGAAATCTTACCTTCCATGTGCTGTAAAATCTCATCATCAATATTAATCAAATACTTTGGCTTTCTATGCAAAATTCTAGGTGGTGTTCTCCTAGGTACATACATCTCAACATTAGGAATTTCATCAATATTTAATTGAGGTGGACTAGATTGCGTACCTTTGATCGAGGGTGGAGAAGAAGACATACCTTCTTCGTCAATTCCGAGTGATGATTTACTGTCAACTTGACATGTGTTGGATGGTTTCCAGCAATATTCACTTGCGGTACATGGTGTCCCTCCATATTCACTTGCAGTAGATGGTGTTCATCCATATTCACTTGTGCTAGATTGTGTCCCTCCATATTCACTTGTGCTTAATGGTGTCCCTTCATATTCACTTGTCGTAGAGGGTGTGTCTCCAACTACGGTATTTGAATCTGTCTTACGACGATGCTTTCACATTTGTGCTCGTTGTGCTGCCAATTCCTGTTCTCTTTTTGATGGTTGAGGTTCCTCTACAATTAGGTTGTTTTCATCAATCTTTTCCAATTTCTTATTTTCATGATATGTCTCCACCCAAGCTCTCTCCTTTTCTTTCAAGGTTTCCTTCTCTTCGTCTATTAGTTTCCTCTTTCTCTTTTTCTTCAGCATGGCAGATAATTTTATATGTACCATGGTAATGAGACGAATATTAGTTGTTGAGAAATGTATCCATTGAATTTAATTGAAAAATATATGTTATTGAAGGCTTCATTTAAATAATACTTACAATCATCATGTACAAAATTTAACCTAGCATGTAGAAAAATGTGTACAAATTATGGAAGCACTAGGCAGGCCAGAGCACATTCCTAACTAAAAGTGAATAACCATGATGGTGATTCTGAAAACTAATGAGTGTAATGGCATTGTGAGTGTTTGATAAGTTTGTGGGGTAGGAGCACCTTGACAATCTATGCTTCCATTTTGAAATTTGATTCAATTTTGGGTATCTTCATGTTGTAAGAGGGTCATTAAAGACATTTTCCATGTACTGGTTATATGAGCTTTAAAAGGTGGTTGCTTGTTAGTTATAGTAATTGGGGGGAGCTGGTTTTCATTGAAAAAGGTTTAAACAACCTCCATTGGCTCGAAGGGAGGATTTTTGTTCATTTTGAAATCCATTTTTTTGATAAAAAAATGCTCTTTTGCATAAATTCACTAGTTTTTTTGCACTTTCATGCACTTGTATGCATCTATACAGCCTCCCCTTGATAGAAAACTAATATAATATTTTAGGAACATGTCTTAACTCTCTAATTCTTCAGTTCTGAGGGCTTAACATTACGTTTGAAGGGAGCAATTGACAATTTTTTGAAACTCCTCATTTCAAGCCAGTCAAGGGTTTGAGTAGGATTTAATTATGAAATAACCATCCCACCTACTGTTATGACTTTTTTCTCAGTGGGATGGAATTTACATTGTTATAATAGGGTATTTTATTTTTCAACATGCCTTGGAATGAAACTAATGACAATAGGATGGGGTTCTTAGCTCAAACAAGCACTTTTCCATGAGAATTTGAGGAACCAAGGAGTGATTTTGGAAAAGCGTTGAAGGAGTGGTCTATGTAATGAACTTTTGACCTTGTGTAGGGTATTTTTAATATTTTTGATGCTTTGGAATGGTCTGGGAAGGCCCGGGTATAGAAGTTTCTATAAACCCTCCCTCTTTGCATTGAAAAATGGGGGGTTTTGTATTGGAAGCCTATTTGAATGGGTAAGGTCATAAGACCTAGAAATTATCTTGTTTTGAGACCTAATTAAAGACTATTTTTGGGTTTGGAAGTCTGGTGTGAAGATCTAAGGGTAGTTCCTTTGTAAAATTGGCCTACTTGGAGACCTAAAATAGTGAAAAGGTCAGTTTTCTTAAAGTTGTCCCAAAGGAGTCATGTGATGGGTTAAGGTATGTCTTGGAACTCTGAAATTGGTTCTAGAATCATTCTTTTATTTTCCTGGTGTTTTGGAAAGTTTTGGAGTTACGGGCCCAAAACTGGTTTTGCATAGTAACTAGATTCCAAGGGTGAAATATGGGAAATAATGTTTATGTTTGTTGTCCATCTTGGAGGAGTGATGGGATTGGTCCATTACACATTTTTAATCTTCTTAGATGCCTCTTGAAGGTAAGTTGACATCTTCAATGGTTTTGGGTCCTCTAACTCTACATCAAAAATGAGTATCATAGTTTGAAGTGTGTGCATAGTTTGGGAGATACATGTGATAGTTTGCAGATGCTTGGCTACTAGTAATGTGGACAGTGAACAAAGGAACTAAGTTTGTGTGTAAGGGAAGACTTCTAAAAGGTTTCATTTTTGTTGTACTAACTCAAACAAATATTTATTAAGCAAATAATGGTTTGGTTGTGCCTTAAGAATTATAGTTTGTGTTTGTAAACAGTGGTGCCATTATGGAAGATTTAAGACAACTTGTGAATGGCATAATCATTGGTTGATGTTTTGAGGAACCTAGTTGATTGTAATCAGTTATTTTCAATATTTTCAAGGTGTTTTGAAGGTCCTTAAGGAATTGGGAACTCTTAATGCTAATTTGAGTATATGAATCAAATGTTTTGTGAAGGGAAATATAGTTGAATAAATGTGTCAAGAAAGGTGTTGATTTCTTCCTTTGTACTACATCAGTTTGTGTAGAGGTATTGTAAGGTGTTTGGATGCTTCAGAGGAATGGGAGAGGCTTGGAGTTGTCTTAAAGGATGAATTTTCATGAATGGTTCTGAGTTTCTAATCAGCTTTATACTATGTTACAATCAATTTTATGATGGTTAATCTATTTTTTTGAGTCTAAAAAAGGGTTTTAACCAAGTTCTATTGTTTTGATGAAAAGATGATTGAGTTTGTTTGTTGATCTTCTTCAATTTAAGTTAGGGTCAGAAGTACCCTTGATGATTTGTGGATCGTGGTAGATGCTCTGCATCAAGATTAAAATGGTAATTGGCAAATGTATATAATTGTGTATATAATGGTAATTTAAAATGTGCATTGACAACCTAAGGTTATAATGACAAACAAAAATGAAAGCAAGCTATAATAGAATGAAAGAAAAATTGTAAAGACTTCACATACCTTAAAAACTAGACTTTCAAATGGAGGAGTTCAACCGAATTATGTAGCCTTAGCTTCTTCTTTCTTCAAACTCTACAACAATTTGACTTTTTCAAAAGCTTGTTCCCTTCCACACTTCAATTGTATATCAATTTTCAATGGAATTCAAACTTCAATTGATATTATGTCTTTCAACATGGAAACTCTGCTATTTCATGCAAAGGTGGTAAAAAGATCATGGAAAAGGTGACGAAATGTGAAAAAGATGCTTCCACACTTAACAACATCATCAAAAATCTATTTTTTGTCAGAGCACGCACAAAACCAGGGGAATATGCAAATTGTGGGCCGTCAAATCACGAGTATATAGAGTTTTTTACTGTTTTAGTGGAGTAAAAAATGCACTCACGTTATGTGAAATTTGTTTTTCTTAGTATATAGAGAGGGAGAGAGGGGGAGAGTGGGAGAGAGGGAGATAGAGAGGGAGGGAGAGAGGGGGAGAGTGAGAGAGAGTGGGAGAAGGGGAGAATCAGAGAGTGGGAGACTGAGAGAGTGGGAGATAGAGAGGGAGGGAGAGACGGTGAGAGTGGGAGAAAGATAGAGTGGGAGAGAGTGGGTGAGAGTGGGAGGGAGAGAAGGGGAAAGTGGGAGATAGAGAGGGAGAGAGAGGGTGGGAGAGTGGGAGAAAGATAGAGTGGGAGAGAGTAGGGAAGAGTGGGAGAAGGAGAGTGGAAGATAGAGAGTGGGAGAGAGTGGGGGAGAGTCAGAGAAAGAGAGAGTGGAAAGCAGAGAGGGGGAGAGTGGGAGAAAGAGAGAGTGAGAGGGAGAGAGGGGGAGAGTGGGAGATAGAGAGGGAGGTTGAGAGGGTGAGAGTGGGAGAAAGATAGAGTGTGAGAGAGTGGGTGAGAGTGGGAGAAGGGGAGAGTGGGAGAAAGAGAGAGTGGGAGAGAGTGGGGGAGAGTGGGAGAAAGAGAGAATGGGAGGGAGAGAGGGGGAGAGTGGGAGATAGAGAGGGAAGGAGAGAGGGTGAGAATGGGAGAAAGATAGAGGGTCAACCCCTATACCCTCTTAATCCCTCAACCCTCAACCCTTAATACCTAATCCCTCAAC